>WYDI02015068.1:5904-25885 GCA_009867235.2 Psittacus erithacus
AGACGCTCACAATGAGAACCTTGAGATGCTCACAATGAGAGCCTTGAGATGTTCAAAATGAGAGCCTTGAGATGCTCCAAATGAGAACTTTGAGACGCTCACAATGAGAACCTTGAGATGCTCACAATGAGAGCCTTGAGATGTTCAAAATGAGAGCCTTGAGATGCTCAAAATGAGAGCCTTGAGATGCTCAAAATGAGAACCTTGAGATGCTCAAAATGAGAGAACCCAGTGATGCTCAAAATGAGAACCTTGAGATGCTCAAAATGAGAACCTTGAGATGCTCAAAATGAGAGAACCCAGTGATGCTCAAAATGAGAACCTTGAGATGCTCAAAATGAGAGCCTTGAGATGCTCAAAATGAGAGAACCCAGTGATGCTCAAAATGAGAACCCAGAGATGCTCCAAATGAGAACTTTGAGACGCTCACAATGAGAACCTTGAGATGCTCACAATGAGATTCCCGAGATCCTCAAAACCTCAAGGTTCTTGTTCCTCAAACCCGTGAGATGCTCAAAATGAGATCCTCAAGATTCCCTCCTTGAGCCCCTCCACATCCTCCAACACTTGACAGCCCCAGATCCAAACCTGAGCTGGGAAGAGGCCTCACCGGGCACCTCCATCACGCTCCACCTCATTGGGGCTCCCCCCAACACCCACCCCCATCTCCCCAGAGGCGCCGACGGAGCTCAGCAGCCGCACAGCACCCACCCCACCACCTCCTACCCCTTCTTCATGGCACAGTGCACCCGGGCCGCTGCCCGCTCACCGGTCGCGTAGGGATCGGGCTTATGGTGCCGCGGTGACGGGTGGTGCTGGATGACCTGCTGCGGCTTGGCCGGCGGCGGCGGCGGTGGCGGCTGCGGCGCCGGGTGCTGCTGCTGCTGCTGCGGCGGCGGCGGAGCCTGGCCTTGGGGTAAGTGGGATGGGAAGGGCATGGGCTGCATGTGCATGGGCCGAGGTGGCGGCTGGTGCTGCAGCTGCTGCACGGCCGGGTGAGCCGGGGGCTGCAGCGGCGGCTGCGGTTGCGACTGGACCTTCACTGAAGGGAGAAGAGGAGTCTGAGGCTGCACCTTCTGCAGCTGCTGAAGGTAGAGCTGCATCTGGCTGGTGCTCAGAGGCAGGTTGTGGTGCGGCGGAGGAGGCTCTTCGTCCTCCAGCAGGACCTGGGGCGGTTGGGGCAGAGGCGGCTGGGGGAGAAGGGGCTGCTGGCTGATGGCTGGGGACACGGCCGGGGGACGCGAAGGCTTCGGCGGCAGCGCCGCGGCGCGGTTGCTGGGTCTCGAGGGCTGCTGAGGCAGAGCGTTGTGCAAAGCTGGGGACAAAGGGACAGTGTTAGCACAGGGGAGGGGTGGAGGTGTAGGGGGGGATGCTCTGGGGTCAGGCTGCAGAAGAGAAGGGGCTCCAGTTAACCTGACAGGGGCTCTGGATAAGGGATGGGATGAGGAGGAATAGCTTCCAATGGGAAGAGTTGGATGGGATATTGGGATGAGGTTCTTTCCGGTGAGGGTGGTGGGACACTGGGATGGGTTGCATGGAGACGATTTGGATGCTCCACCCCTGGCAATGGTCAAGGCCAGGTTGGAGCAAGCTGCTCTAGTAGAAGGGGTCCCTGCCATGGCTTAAGGATCTTAAGTTCCTTTCCATCCCAAACCAGTTGGGGATCCGATAATGGCACCAGTGCGGAGAACCTCCCACTGCCCGTCCATCCCTCTTCCATCCCAATCATCCTCCAGGAGGAATTACATCCCACCCAGCGCCATCCTCTTCCTCCCATCTCCAAGACGGTTGTGCCAAGGAGGAACGCACCCCTTCCCAACACCATCCTCTTCCTCCCATGTTGAGGATGAGAGGCTCACCTGGAGGAGACACCACGGCATGCTGGTTGAGGTGGGGAGGAGTGCTGTGCTCGGGCGGCTGAGGGAGATGAGGCGGCATCTCCGGCTGCGGGAGATGCAGGATGGGCTGGGTGAAATGCGTCATGGTGTCGAACATGGTCCCCGGCAGCGGGTGCTCCAGGACGGGGACCTGGGTAGGGACGAAGGGTGGAGGAGGAGAAGACTTCATTGGTGGTGGAGGAGCTTGTGGAGGGACCGGTGGTGCCGGGGGGGGTGGCGGTGGCTGCTGCTGCGGTGGCAGCGGCTGCGGCGGCAGCGGCTGCGGTGGAGGAGGAGGAGGAGGAGGAGGAGGAGGAGGCGGTTGCTGCGGTGGAGGCTGCGGCTGCGGCGGGGGCTGCTGCTGCACCGCTTGGTGGTGGTGATGGTGATGCTATAGGAGGGAAGGAAACCATCGGTGAGAGGCCACAGCACCTTCCTGAGCACCAAAACCTTCCTCATGGGGTGGGATGGGGTGAAGGGACCATAAGGATCATCCAGGTCCAACCCCTGTCACAGGCAAGGATCCTTTCCACTAAAGCAGGGTGCTCCAAGACCCATCCAGCCTGGCCTTGGACACTGCCACGGATGGGGCAGCCAAATCTCCATCCACCACCCTCACAGGGAAGAGCTTCTTCCCAATACCAATCTCAGCCTTCCAATCTTCCCCTCCCCAATCTCAGCCTCTGCCAGGTTAAAGTCATTCCCCCTTTTCCTACCCCTATATCCCTTGTCCAAAGCCCCTCTCCAGCTTTCCTGCTGGACCTTCCTGGTGTCCTTCCAACCTGGGGTGGCCTGGGCCAACTTCCAAGCCAACCAACCCCAAGCCTCTTTGGCTGAACAAGGGAACGGCATCAACCCATCGAGCATGGTGGTGATGGTCCCATCAGCATTCCCGACCTCCCTGGTGACTCCATCCCATCTCCAGCACCACGAGGAGGCCGCCCTGGCTCGTACCTTCTTCTGCTCTCGCCCCGAATGCCCTTTCTTCTTCAATTTGGGTGCCATCTCTGCCAAAGAGAAGGGAACAGAGGAGACACGTTAGTACCACAGCCCCATCACCCATCGCCCCATCCACACGCACCGGCACCGAGCCCGCTCCGACAACGGCAAAGGGGAAGGTGTTGGGAATGGATGGAGTGGGATTGCCCATGGGACTTCTTGCTCGAGGTCCTCATCACCACGGTGTCACACAAGGGGTTGAGAACTGGAGCTCAAAGGAGAAGAAACCAAAGGGAAAGAGCCCTGGGATCCTTCCACTGCAATGGACAAAGACCCAAGGGCCAAGGAAAGCCATTGCTCAACCAGACGCAGCTATTCCAGGAATTCCCAAAGGGAAGGGAAGGAATAAGGGAAAAGAAGGAGTTATCGCATACCCCTGCGACGCAAACAGCAGTTTTCCATCCTCTTTTCCACCTAAATCCGGGTTTGGGGCTGGCAGCTTCCCATGGGATCATCTCTCCTGCCTCCTCCCCATCCCAGATACTCTTAAAGCCTCACCATTGACAACTGGTTGGAGTCTGGGGCCAGGGTGATGTTTTCCCAGGATTTCCTCCTCCAACCATGCCAAAACCCAAGGAATTCACCAACAGTCATTGTCCAACCTCCCTTTTCCAGCTCATAAATCCCTTGGGATGTGATTTTTGCTTGGATGTGCCCACAAAAACCTCACAGCAATGGTTTGGAAGGGAAAAAAAGGTCTCAACCCCCAGGGATCATCTCCCACATGGGATTATCCCTGAAATCCCTCCAGGAATTCCATGAATTCGCTGTAAACTGAAAGGATTCAGTTCCCTCCTTTTCAGGCAGCACCAGGAATTTGGTTTCCTGGTGGAAAAGGCTTTTTGAGCCCATAGCTGAGGATTCCCAATGTTATAGTCCAGATCCAGTGGATCCGTGGATAAAGGAAGAGCAGGAGAAGGGGAAGAGGAAGATCACAGGGGATGCCAGAATCCAGGAATGCTGTGAAGAGTCAGATGGGGTGTAAAATTCCACCATGTGTTGGGAAGAGGTGGGATTCCTGGGAGCATCCTGGGGATGGGCTAGGTTGGTCATGGATTTGAATGGGCATTGGGTGTCCATTGAATCCAAATGGGTGTTCGTGTATCCAGATAGCGATCCAGATGAGTGTCCATGTCTCTGGATGGGGACCCATAGGTCCAGATGGGCATCCATGGATGTAGATGGGATGTCCATGGCTCCGGATGGGTGTCTGCAACTTCACATGGATGTCCATAGATTGGGATGGCATTCGTGGATGCGGATACGCATCCATGGCTTCAAATGGTGACAATGGATCTGGATGGGTGTCCACAGGTCCTGAAAGGGATCCATGGCTCCGGATGGGTTCCAGATGGATGCTGGGTGTGAACACCCTTCCCAGAAAGACCAAGACCCAACTTCCATCAGGAAGGAACATCCTTGAGGACTTCACTGCTCTTCACTGCTGCCACAGAAGCAGCAAGGACAAGAAGTGGAGCCAAAGTTGTCCTCCAGATGCTCCCTATGGATAAACCACATCTGGATGCAGCTACTGGGGAGCAGAACCCCCAGTTTCCATCTTGTTCTATTCAATCGGGATAAAAGTGCTCATAGGATGGGGAAGAAAGCCCAAAATGAGGAGAAAAGCTTTGGACTAAGCCAGGATCAGAAGAAATGGATGCTGTGGGAGACCCTTCACCACAATGAAGCCAATGAAGACCATGGATGGTCCCGGTGGGATCATCCGGTGGCATTGGAAAGATGCAATGAGCTTGGCTAACCCAACCAAAGGATGAAGCTTCTTCCATCACTGAAGACAACTGCTGGGTTACAGGTGGCATTATGTGGCTCAACCATGGAGCAGAAACACCGGGAATAAGCCGCATCCCATCTCCTGACTGCGTTACATCTCATCCATGGGGCGAAACAGCTGGGATTCAAGGAAAAGCTCATTCCTGTGACATCCTCAAGAGATGGGTTTAGAACAAAAAGGTCAAATCAGTGCAGGAGGCTCCACTCCCACCACCAGCATCAGCTTGGTCTTCCCTAAATCCTCACCTTCTCCTCCCAAACCAGCCCAACGCTGGCTGAGGGCTCCTTAGCATCATTCCCAGTTATCTGGGGGAATTCTGGGAAGAAATGGGACAAGTGACTTGAGTTGAAAAGAAAAACCCAAAGAAAAGCCGGTTTTGGGTCTAATCTTGGTTATAAAGATCACTGTTTGAGAGAAAAAGGAGGCTTTAGGGCAGCAGAGCTACGATGGGGCCTCTCTGATGATGAAAATAGGGATACTCCTTCACTTTGCCGTTGGAAACGGGACCAGATTCATAGAGGCTCCATGAAGCCACCCAAAATCGAGATGCCAGTGACTGCCAGAAGAACAACTGGATCATCTTAAGTCTCCCAATCCAATTAAATACACCAAAATCTGCCTAATTGGACCCCAAATCGACTTGATTTCACCCCAAAATCCACTTGACGGGTGCTGCGCCCAAGGAGGGGATGCTCAGCCCGGAGTCACTGGCAAACCAGGACCATGAGATGCCACACTTGGGAGTCTTTCCCATTGGGAAGTGTTCTTAGGCTCAGCCTAAAGGGATGTGGGGCTGTTTTGTCACTGTGATGGGCACGGCGGTGTCACCTCCATGCCTGCCCCACAACCACCCACCAGCGATGATCTGAGCTTCTCCTAAGTCAAGCTTAACCAAGGGTGGTGGTTCCTGCCTGTACCTGCAGCTAAACCAAGCCTAAACCATCTCTGTCCTCTCCCAGTGAGCATCAAGGCTGCGATGAGCTGGGACAAGACTTAGGTCAAGGAGAGAGCCTGAGTCCTGAAGTCACCCATCCTGCTCTCAACTGCAAAGGACAAAGGATGAAGGATTGAACCCCACTGGATCAAACCAGAGCACGGTGGATAGATCAGTGCTAGGACAGAGCTTTACCAGCAGCCATCACCATAAGGACCTGCCTGTTAAACCTGAGTCCTGTGATTTAAACCTGGCTGCCTGGGAACTGAGCCTTTAAATTAAACCTGGCTGCCTGTAAATTAAACTTGAGTTACTCTGAATTAAACATGGGTAACTCTGAATTAAATCCAGGTAACTGCATTAAACCCCAAGAGTTCTGGTTTAAACCAAATACCCCGGAATTAAACCCAGGTTGCTGTGATTTAAACCCAGTTTCATGCAATTTAAACCCAGTTTCAGGCAATTTAAGCCCAGTTTCATGCAATTTAAGCCCAGTTTGCTGTGATTTAAACCCAGTTCCATGCAATTTAAACCCAGTTTCAGGCAATTTAAGCCCAGTTCCATGCAATTTAAACTCAGTTCCATGCAATTTAAACCCAGTTTCATGCAATTTAAACCCAGTTCCATGCAAACTCTGGGTACCTGTGAATCAAACCTCAGGTACCTGCACATTAAACCCAGTGTGCTGTGATTTAAACCCAGTTTCAGGCAATTTAAACCCAGTTCCATGCAATTTAAACCCAGTTTCATGCGATTTAAACCCAGTCCCATGCAATTTAAGCCCAGTTCCATGCAAACTCTGGGTACCCATGAATCAAACCTCAGATACCTGCACATTAAACCCAGTTCCATGCAATTTAAACCCGGTTTCATGCAATTTAAACCCAGTTTCATGCGATTTAAACCCAGTCCCATGCAATTTAAGCCCAGTTCCATGCAAACTCTGGGTACCCATGAATCAAACCTCAGGTACCTGCACATTAAACCCCGTTTGCTGTGACTTAAACCCAAGTACTTTGGAATTAAACCCAGGTACCTCTGGACTTGACCCAAGAACCTCAGAACCAGCACCTGGGCACCTCGGAATTAAACCTGGGCTCTTTTGCCTTAAAACCAGGCTCAATGAACCCAAATCCTTCCGATTTAAACCCAGAATGAAACCCGAGGCACCTTCAGCTCTGAGACACCACCAAGTCCCAGCCCACTGCTACTCCAGCCATAGGTTAATGCTTCTCCTAACACAGGACCAGCATCATGGCAACAGCACTTAAAGCTCAGCTGAAAGCAGCTTCCCAGCCCCAAACCTGGGTTTTCCAGCCAGTTTCAATCCTGCTTTTTAAGCCTGCTTCGAACACAACCACGTTGCTGCAGCTCTGAACAACCTGCAAAACCTTTTCCTTTCCACAACTGGATAAAACCCGCAGAGAAACACAGTTTTCCATTGGGAATGCCAATAGAAAAGCAAAACGAGCCTCAGGCTTTTAACTGCTGACGTTTTAATCGCTGCTATTAGGGCAGCTCTGTGATTTCTTCCCCACTAATGGCCTTTTGGGGGCTTTGGGAAGCATCTCCCAAAGGATAGGGGGGATTAAATCCTGCTCGGCTGAGCTGTGATGATGAATGGGCAGAGCCCAGCCACTTTGCCATGAAACGAGCCCAAATCTGCTCACCTCCCAGAGATAAGATGGGTTCTAAGCTGCCCAATGTGGCTAAACCCCAGTCCAGCCGAAGCACCGATGCTGGAAGAAGCATCCAAGGTACTTGGGAGAGCTCATTCCTGGCTGTTTGCAAGCAAAAAGTCCTCCCTAGGTGCTTCCAGGCTGGAATTTGGGATCATTTGCATCCTCTAATGGCTAATTACAAGCAGTTAAACCAGGCCAACCCTCGCCATTGGTACCACTGGGCTCCTAGAGCTATAGGCAAAGGCTCAGCCCCGGCTCCTGCATCACAAACCCAGTATTAGCATCAGTAGTTATGGCTTTTTCTCCCTTTGAAGCAGATTTGGGGCTAAACGCTCCCGATTTCATACAATGAAATGTATGGTGGGATGGAGCCGTCGCGTGGCTCCAAGTGGGGACAACAGAAAGAATTCCCATTTCCAAAGCTCTGGAGCGCACCAAGGCAAGTTAAAGGAGAAGAGAATGGAGCTGTAATTAAGTGCAATTAAACCCAGCTTATGATTTCAGGGGGTTAGCCTCAGTTTAGAACAGCCTTAACCGTCTCTTTTGGCAAATCCAAGAGGAATCAGTACAGGGAATACTGGGAAGGAGCAAATGTGAAAGCAAATCCTCAGCTCAGTATTGTACAACAGCAAAATCAATGGCCCTGTCCCGCTCGGGGTCATTAAATCACATCAGCTAAGCCAACAAGAGAATGCTCAGGGTCAAAAACGTGCCTTAAAGCATCTTAAAGGGTTTTTAGAAGGTCTTAAAGCATCTTGAAACAGTCTTAAAACAGAGTCTTAAGATCTTAAAATGTCTTTTAACCTCTTAAAAGATCACTTTAAAAGGTCTTAAACCATCTTAGAAGGTCTTAAACCATCTCAATGTGCCTTAAACCATCTTAAAAGGTCTTAAACCATCTTAAAATGCCTTAAACCATCTTAATATGCCTTAAACCATCTTAAAAGGTCTTAAACCATCTTAATATGCCTTAAACCATCTTAATATCCCACTTAAAAGTGGCTCAATGGTAACATGGCAAATAGTGGGATGGAGAAGATCCATCGGATCCCTGTGGTCAGGGGTTTAAGCGTGTGTTTTATCAGATAAGGGAGGAAAACCACATCGAGATTGGGAATTAATTGAGTACAAGAGATTAATTCCCATAATTAACATCCAACCCAAAGCATTCCAGGTTGGATTCATCCCTTAGTGGTGGTAGACGGAGCTTATCTGTGCTGGAGCAGAGCTTAAGCCCTTCCCAAGCACCGGTGCTGGCCAACTCAACCCCAAGTATTCGTATCTGGGATGGCAAACACTGGAAAGATGTGGGATTTGGGGAAAAGCAACTAAAAAGAGGACAAAACACCAATGCAAGAGCAACCTTTGGGCCCCTCCGCATCCAATGAGCCACCGTTTGGGGAGAAACACTCCAAAAAGAGCATTTTCTGCTCTATGGGAATGCCGGAATGGGATTTTGCCTGGAGAAGATTCCAGGCTGATCCCACGTTTAATCAGTGCTGCTCATTGAAATGAGAAGGGTTTGGCACTGTCACATCCCCAACATTCCCATCTTCCATCTCACATCCCTGCCACTGTGCTCCAGAGGGATCCCTGAGATGATCCCTAGAAACCACAACCCCATTGAGGATCTGGCTGGGGATCCATCATGGGCTTTGGGGGGAAAACAGAGGATTTGAGATCAAATCCAATTTGGGGATCACAGCGGGCAGGTTTAGTGGGTGGATTTTATCAGATGGGCTCCATGGGATTAAGGGTCTGGATCTGGGATGAGCTGATGTTGGCCAATGTGACTGATAAGGGGGGTCACGATTAAACAGTTGCTCTGATTTTGGTTGATCCCATTGGGAGAAATCAAGAGAAATGGGATAAAAATGGGATCAAGGCAGCGGGTTTGGCTTCTCCCCTCAAGCCAGGGCAGATTCAACACCAACCAATTCCAGTTTCTGATTGCCAAGAGCCAACCCGCAGCATTCCATTGCAACCTACAACTTCCCTGGAGAAAGGAAAAGGCCATTTCCAGTCAAAACACATCAAAGTAGGTACATCTGGTTGAAGAGACTGACTTTTCCCAGACAAACACATCCCTCAGAGGTGGAATATCGCTGGGAAGCACCGGCTCAAAGGCAAATCCCATCAATCCTCTTGAATTTTGGGGGGTTTAGTTCATTTTGGGGGATTTCTGTCCCTTTTCCCAGTGCCTTTTGGCCTCTGCACCCAACCAGGCACGCCAAGGAACCCCCGTTACTTTCTGCCCCTCTCATCTCCTGCTTTCCCAACCCACTGGAGATGCAAAAGATACCTTAAGCCCACCTTAACCTCTGGATTCTGAGCTGACCAAGTAGCTAGGAGCTAAAACCAGCTTTAAGTGACGGCACAAGCTTTGCTTCCCTAAATCCAAGGAGGGAACATGAGCAAGGAAAGCACGACCATGAAGAACAGCCTAATTTAAGCCCAGACTATGATGGGAGGAGGGAGAAGCAAAGACTTACACAGAGCCGATGCCACTCTGGTGACAGAAGTTACGTTTTTAATCAAGATGCTGTGAAATCACAAGGGTTTTACACCTTAACCCCTCTTTCCTCCATCCTTCTCCCCCCTCTGTGGCGCAGGACAACGTTATAAACCTCTCCTTGGAAGGAAAACCACCGTGGTTCTCTCAACACACCAACCTAAGCCATTAACCAGACAAAGAGCTACCTTGGCTCATGGTTTAGAGCTCTCAAGCCTGAGTTTAGCAAGGAAAAGCTTAGGAAAAAGCATCGTGTCGGGCTTAAGACTTGCTCAGAGACAACGCGTCTACCGGCTGTGCGTGTCGAGCTCCAACACCAGCAACAAGATCAGGGTTTCTTTGATTAGAAAAGACAATAAAATAATTAAAAGACCGAGCCAGGAATGAAAACGTATTTATTTATACAGAAAACCAGGGCTAGGACTGAGGCGTTAAATAAGCTGCGTCTAACCTGTTTCTGACTCTTCGCTGTCGGAGGAGCTGGACTCGCTGGTGCTCTCAGACTCGGAGGAGGAGAACCCCTTCATCTTAGAGGAACCAGCAATTACATCCACCTTCTCTGCTGCAAGAAGACAACAGCGCGTTGTTAGAGGCTGTAAGGAGGGACCCCCAAGGCTGAGACCTGCAGCACCCCAATATTCCAGCGAAGCCAAGCTTCAATCCCATGTCTCTGCTTATTTCTAGCCCTGAAGGGATGTGGTGGGGTCTTGGAGGTCGTTGGGGTGATGAGTTGGGGCAGGGGGGAGCGTGATGTCCCAAAGGACTGGGAGCATGGGATTTAAGCCTGTCCTAACATATGGCTTGTTCCTTCTTCATCCTCCTAAAGCCCCCTCTAGCACTTTGGGAGCCCTAAGCCCACGGGGGGCTTCTTCTCCACCATGGGTCCAGCAGGAGCTGGGGGTTAATCCTATGCGGCTGAAAACTCGACTCTGGTTTTGAGTTGTTGGCATAAAGAAGTGGAAAAGGATGGAATTCCCTCATTTCAGTAGCTTAAACATACACTAAACCAGGGCTGCTACAGCCCCAGCGCTGCTCAAAGCCATGGGTGATGCCTGAGCCCTTTACTAAACCCCTACAACTCCAGAGTAAAGAACTCAAATCCATGTTTTGCCAGGGTACAGAAATATAAAGGAGGCTCCCAGGAATAAACTGGGCTTCTTTTCCACTTGGATTTATCCCAGGAAGTAACTGGTATCTCTTGGCCATGGGAAATCAAGAGATTCCCTTTAAATGCCCTCCCTCCGCTTGCTGCCACATCCCCTTTTCTGTGGGTGATTCAGGTCCAGAAGAGTTCTGCTGCTCTTCAGCCATTACTAAATGTGTAGTTATAATAAAGCACAGATTTTAGGAGATGTTAACAAGAAAAATGGGTATAAAATATATATTGAAACTGAATTTGAGGCTGTAACAAATGGATAAATGTATTGAAAACAGGTTTGGACGAAATTAAACTATTAAAAGAGATGAAATTAGATCAAAGGAGAGGAAGAGAGATTAAAATATCCCTTAGAAAGGAACTCCCCGATGTATTAGAAAAGGGGGAAAACCCTTTTCTACCTCCACAGGTGGAGGTGGGAAGCTCAGCCTCAATCCTGTCACATTCCAGAGTGTTCCACGGATGCCAAAGGGGAGGAATTGCTTTTCTCCCACCTCATCTCTGCTCTCTTTTGGACAGATATTGATTATAATTCAAATACTGATGATGGATATATGGGAATATGGCGCCAGCACATTCCAGCTCCATGTTGGGATTTAACTGGTGCTGTGAAATAGGAGCAATATGTGAATTAAAGGAATTAAATGAAGTCAAAAGCCTCTTGTGGAGAGGAGAAGGGTCTGAAGCACCCGCTCCCAATGTTCCTCCTCCATCTCTGTCTTAATCCCGGGAAAAATCAGGAGGAAAAGCAGGATTGGAGGCTAACAAATACCTTGAGGTTTCCTCTTCTTCCGCAAGCAGGAGGTGACGTATCGCTCCAGCTCCCGCAGCGTGGAGGGTTTTAAGGTCTCAAAGTCAATCTCGATCTCATCGGGGTTGGAGTTCTTGAGGGAAGGCTCTCGGGATTGGATGATGTGGACAACCCGGCCCAGCTTCTCCCCAGGGAGTTTGTTAATGTCCAGGCTCAGCTGCCGCTTCTCCTCGTAGGACATGGGCTTACACTTGTCCTCCTCCTCCGACTCGTAGGCTGGAGGGGGTTTGCTGTTCTTCACTGCCACCGGCTCCTTCTTACTACTTAAGAACAAGTAAAGGTTATTCTAGAGCAGAGCCTAAGGAAGAAAAGCAGCTGCTTGGGTCTAAAGCTCTGCCAGGTAAGGTCTGAACCGTGCTGGGTTGGAGTTTGATTGCAGATGAGCCTCTTCTGCATTTAGAGCTTAAGCGTGAAGCTCAACTGTGAGGCAGAAAGCTGAGCTTAACCTGCTGTTAGACACCCAAGGTTGAGCTCAAGCTGTGATTAAGATAACCAAAGTTGAGTTCAGCCCACTGTAAGGCAAGAAAGCTGAGCTCAACCTTCTGTTAAGACACCAAAGGTTGCGCTCAAACACTTCTTAGACTACCAAAGTTGAGCTCAACCCACTTTTAAGATAGCCAACGTTGAGCTCAAGCTGTGATTAAGATACCCAAAGTTGAGCTCAAGCTGTGATTAAGATAACCAAAGTTGAGCTCAAGCTGTGATTAAGACACCCAAAGTTGAGCTCAAGCTGTGACTAAGACACCCAAGGTTGAGCTCAAACTGTGATTAAGATACCAAAGTTGAGTTCAACCCACTGTAAGGCAAGAAAGCTGAGCTCAACCTGCTGTTAACACACCAAAGGTTGAGCTCAAACTGTTCTTAGACTATCAAAATTGAGCTCAACCCACTCTTAAGATACCCAAGGTTGAGCTCAAACTGTTCTTACACCACCAAAGCTGAGCTCAACCTTCTGTTAAGACACCAAATGTTGAGCTCAAACTGTTCTTACACTACCAAAGTTGAGCTCAACCCACTGTTAAGACACCAAAGGTTAAGCTCAAACTGTGCTTAAGACTACCAAAGTTGAGCTCAACCTGCTTTTAAGACACCCAAGGTTGAGCTCAAACTGTTCTTAGACCAAAGTTGAGCTCAATCTGCTTCTAAGCCACCCAAAACTGAGCTCAGCCTACAGTTAGGCAAGAAAGCTGAGTTCAAGCCACCGTTAGACACCCAAAACTGAGCTGCCCATGCCAAGAGTCGCTCTCCCAAAGAGATGAGCAGCTCCAGGAGGTCATCCAGCAAAGCAGGAGCAGCTCCAGAGGGGAATTCCTTACACCCACACTTGGACAGACCAAAGCTCGACTCATGCTGCCTGGTTCTTACTGGGCCAGGCTGTCCTGTAGCCTGGCACCCCATATGGGGATGTAAAGCCCAGCATCTGTGTTAAAACTGGTTCTTAAGAAAGGAAAAAGCAGCTACAGGGACCCCCAGTTGTGCCCAAATCCTTTCCCAAAAAAGGGAAAGCTAGGAAAAACAAGCGGATTCATGGATCTGAGAGGCAACAGAGCAACTCCATGTGATCCCACCCCCCTACCCCCTTATATATGGGGTGTTTGGAGCAGCCAGACGGAAGAACATCAGCTCCAAACCCCAAAGCTGACCTCGACCCTGATATTCCTGGTCAGGAATCCCACTTGTAATTCCATTCATTAGTAAAAAGGAAAGGAAAACCCAGTGGGATGGGGCTGACCTGGAGGTACTGCTGTTGCTGTTGCTTTTCTTGGCCTTCTTGGATGGTGGCTCCTTGGCTTTGATCTTCTTGGTGTCCTCCAGCTCCTCCTTCTTTTTGTGCTTCTCCTTCTTCTTCTCCTTCTTGTCCTTCTCCTTCTTCTTTGGTTTGTTCTGCTGGGGCTGGGACAGGGCTGCTAGCTGCTCGTGCACGGCTTTGAGCTGAGGAGAAGACACATTCCAACATCAGGATGCATCCCAGCTCCTCCTCCTCTTCCATGGGAACACCTAAGGCTCTGCTATGGGCTATGGTGGGGGCTCTTCCAGCTCCCATCACCCTCATTTGAGGGCATTCAAGCGCTGACCACAGGCAGGGACAACCTCTGGAAGGTGCTTCCTGCTCCAGAGGGTCCGGAGTCACCACCCATGTGCGCAGGCAGAGAATTCCTGTCATTGGGAACCACTCCGGTGCATAAGCACGAAGTGCAGGCAGTGACTTCCTGCCATTGGGAACCACCTTGGAGCCATAAGCACAACGTGCACACAGCAAATTCCTGCCTTTGGGAACAATCCTGCAGCCATAAGCACTAAGTGCAGGCAGCGAATTCCTGCCTTTGGGAACAACCTTGGAGCCATAAGCACGAAGCGCAGACAGTGAATTCCTGCCTTTGGGGACCACTTTGGCGCCACAAGCATGAAGTGCAGGCAGCGAATTCCTGCCTTTGGGAACCACTTTGGTGCCGTAAGCACTAAGTGCAGGCAGCGAATTCCTGCGTTTGGGAACCACCTTGGAGCCATAAGCACAAAGTGCAGGCAGCGAATTCCTGCCATTGGGAACCACTTTGGTGCCATAAGCACTAAATGCAGGCAGCGAATTCCTGCCTTTGGGAACCACCTTGGAGCCATAAGCACAAAGTGCAGGCACTGAATTCCTGCCTTTGGGAAACACTTCGGTGCCATAAACACTAAGTGCAGGCAGCAAATTCCTGCCTTTGGGAACCACCTTGGAGCCATAAGCAGAAAGTGCAGGCAGTGAATTAATGCCTTTGGGAACCACCTTGGAGCCATAAGCATGAAGTGCAGGCAGTGAATTCCTGCCTTTGGGAACCACCTTGAAGCCATAAGCATGAAGTGCAGGCAGCGAATTCCTGCCTTTGGGAACCACAAGCACCAAGTGCAGGTAGGGAATTCCTTTGGGAACTAAGCAGCCCCAAGCCCCTGAGCCACCCCATCCCTATGGACACGGTACCTGCTCCTGGAGCTCCGCCAGCCGCTGGGCACGTTCCTCTTCGGAGTCATCGGAGGAGCTGTCGCTGTCGGAGGAGCTGTCGCTGCTGCTGTCACTGGAAGAGGGGGGAGCCACCTTGGTGGGAGGTGGCACCACCACGGGAGAAGAGGCTGGAATCACGGGCTCCTCCGGCTCATCCGGCATCTTGGCAAAGCGCATCTCGAACACGTCCTGCGAACACAAGGTGGGGGAAAACAATGGGATCTCGGTGATGTTCCGCATGGATTTGGGGTGTCCACCCAAGCAAGCACCGCAGATCCTGACAGCTCCCGATCCGGCTGAAATTGTGACCATCTCCAGGATGGTTTTGGGGGAGAAGGCCCAAACTCCTTTCAAAGCTGCAGTTCTGGTTCTTGAGATCTTCCACAATAGATTCATGGGGAGCTCCAGGCAGGAATTGCAGCCTCAATGCCTACTCCTCTTCAACCTGCCTGGGTTTTCCCAATCCACATCCATGAAAACCATCTCCATGCAACCCAAACTCTTGTGTACGGATATTCTCGTTATCCTCAAGAATGAGGGAATTCAAAACTGGTGCAATTCCAGTTATCCCACTGGTGGGAAAAGTCCTTTGTTCTCCTGGTTGAGGGGGTTCAGAGCCTGGTTGGTTGTTCCAGCAGCAGCAGCAGCTTTTCCAGGTCCTGGAGATGCTGTTTTGCTGCTTCCAACTGCTCCTGACTCCATTGGATGCTCAGGCTCAAGTATAAGGGGATAAGGGAGAGGAAGACACTGGAAGAGAAGGAGATTCCCAGCTCCTCCAGCACGGGAATCACACACACGTGGGTCTGTTGCTCAATCGCTGCCCTTAATGGCTGTTTACCCTCCTAAGTATTGTCTTCCATGAACCAGGCATTCCAGTTCTTCAGCATCCCCAGAGGCAAAGGGAGGTTCTTCACTTCCCAGTGCCAACATGTCATAGGATCATGGAATTGTCTGACTTGGAAAGAACTTTAAAGCTCATCCATGGTCACTCCACTAGAGCAGGTTGCTCCAAGCCCCATCCAACCTGGCCTTGAGAACTGTCAAGGATGGAGCACCCAAACCTTCTCCATTCAACCCATCCCAGTGTCCCAGCACCCTCAAGAGTGGAGAAGTTCTTCCTAATATCCAATCTCAATCTTCTCTCTGTCAGTTTAAAGCCATTCCCCCCCCAAGCATCCCTCCAAACCCTTGTGCCAAGCCCCTCTCCAGCTTTCCTGTAGCTCCTTTCCATGAGCTGGCATCAAGCCTGAGAATCCAAGACATCATCTTCTGATGATGACGTGGTATCAAAAAGCAGCAGAACAGGATATTCCAGAGGTTGGCATCTCCAGGATGGAGGGATCAGGACCGTTGTTGGCCAAGACATGGGTTGGTTACAGGAGCTCAAGTCCAAACCTGCACCTTTGGCCTTGTTCCCAAACCTCAAGGGGTTTCCTTCTCCTTTCCTGCAGTGACAGCTCCACCACTGTGTCCTGCTGCTGGAATTATGCTTTTCCACACTTATAATCCCAATGGATTTGGTTCCTGTGACCTCACATGCTGCTGAGCCCATCCTGTGTGCACAGGATCTCTCCAGCTCTCAGGATGCACCTCTATGTGGATTTTGGGATGCCCCAGCACCAGGGTTGGCCTCACATGTCACCTGAAGCACCAGAACCTACAGCCATGGGGAATGTCCCAAGTGTTTCAACAACAGGAGTTGAACTGCTTGGGACAAAAATCCACCATAGGAGCTCTGGAACCCCTTGTAGATGTTCTCCATGGCTCCTGTGGGCTCCCGGAGCAAAGTGCTTTTTCCTGCTTTGGCCGCATGTCCTCACTTGAGGAATGAGGGAATGGGGAGGGTTTTATGGAGCAGCCGAGTGTGTTTGAGACACGGGGCTTCTCCAGCAGCTAATTCCTCAGTGCCAAATCCTTGAGGAACAAGAGCAGGAACCTTCCCCATGAGGATGCTGGAACTAAAGCAGTGAGTGCTCTGGGGCCAAAAGTGACACTTTGGAGCCACACTTTCCCCTTCTACTCCTTGATCAAGAGGTGAAAAGATGGGATAAAGGTGCTATTAAAGAGCTTAAAGGAGCAACTTGGGCTGATTCCTTCACTCCCAGCATCACTTCCATAGGAGAAGTGGGATTCCTGACCATCACCTCCCACCCTGGAGATGTTCCTTCAAGCCCATGTGGTCCTCACGCTGCGACAACACGGGTCCTCACCTGCAGCTTCCGTGCCATGGCCACCACCTCGTGATCCGCAGGGTTGTACTTATAGCAGTTGGAGAACATCAACCGCACGTCTGCAGCGAATTCCTGCGCATCCCGGTATTCCCGGTTCTCCAGTTTCGACTGGAAAGGAGAAGAGGGGAGAAAACCCATCAAAACTCTGCTATTAACTGTGGAAAGAGCTCAAAGGGGTGAGTGAGTAAGCACAGCTCTGGGACATCCATGGATTTCATGCATCCATCTTCTCCCTGTGCTGGAACAACTGATTTTGGCTAAAGGAGTGACAAATGTTGGCCAAACCCCACCTCGTTTGGGTTAAAGAACAACTTATTTGGGTCAAACAAAGGGATGTGGATGGTTTAGAAAGGCAGAGCTGGCTGTGGGCATCCTCAGTGATGTGAAGAAGATGAGGATGTGCCCTCCAAGGCACCTTCTTGAAGAAGGAAGAGAAGGAAGAGCCATGATCCTTGTGGCTTCAGCCCTGGTGGAACCTCAGCATGGAATGGGCTGTGGGAAGGGAAAATTGAGTCCTCTGGATCTAAAGCATGGGCCCAACCTGGGCAAAGCTGGAGTTAGAGCTGAGCTTAAACTGTGTGTGCTCAAGTTCAGCCCATAGCCAAGAGATTTGATCTCTAAATCATGGATTGAGGCTGGGAAGCTAAACAGCTGAAGATTTCCAAGTAAGGAATGATGGATTCCCACATAAAGCTGGATTCCTAAAGCATGGATGAACACTTGGCAGCCAAAAAGTCGGACTTCTAAGCAAGGAACTATGGATGCTCAGCTTTATGCTAAGGCTTCTAAACCACAGCTGAATGTTTCAAGGGGGAACAGGGGTGACTTTGCAGTCGCTGTGTTAAAATCAAACCATTCCAATGATGAAGGAATGTTTTGAGGGGAAACCTGGATGGAAGATGATGAGGACAACGGGCTTGGTTTCAATAGAATCTCCTTGTTCCTCTGATTTAGGCTCTCTGAAGCCACCTCCTGGGGGAGATTTACACAATAAAGGAGATTGTCCATAAACCCCATGTAAGCATCTCCCAAGGGCTCTCCTGGAAGGATTCCAGCTTGTTCTTCCCAAATGCCAGGAGAACAGCAAGAGGAGAAAAACAGGGACTGAATGGCAGAGACCTCAAGTGAGAAACCACCTCCGGTTTTACTCCACCCACAACACACATGTTCCTCCTATAGACCTGGACTTACCTTGATGGTGCTCAGGTCCATGGGGTGCTTGATGATGTCGCAGTAGTCATGCAGCCCCAGAGCCTCCACGTCCACAGGCTTGTAGAAGGGCCAGGCATAGGCAGCGTGTTTCTTGGCAAACATCTCCTTGATGATCCCGCTGCAGTACTTCAGCTGCTCTGAGATCTTGGTGCTCTTCTCCACCAGGTGCTGTTGGGAGTCTGGAACATCCTTCTTTGGAGGCTTCACGGGCCGGCTGCTCTCCCGGCGTGGGCCCAGCTTGGTGGACTTGGGCTCAGCGGGCAGCGATGAGGAGTCGTGGATGGGGTCGATGGTGGTTGGGGTGGTGGTGTCTGCTTTCCTCTTCACCCCTTTTTTTGTCTAGGATCAAGGGAAGAGAAACTGGAAGTGAATCAGCTGCAGGATGTGGAAACTCAAGCATGGAAACCCCACAGCGTGAGCAGCAGGAGGGGATCCTGCCCCTCTGCTCTGCTCTGTTGAGATCCCACTTGGATGCTGCATCCAGCTCTGGTGTCCTCAATATGAGGACATGGAGCTGCTGGAGCAAGGCCAGAGGAGGATGAGCACGGGATGCACATGGAGCCAGGCTGAGAACATTGGGGCTGGAGGAAAGCAGCTGCGTGGAGACCTCAGAGCAGCTTCCAGGGTCTGAAGGGAGCTACAAGGATGTGGAGAGGAAGCTTCCAGGGTTCCATCTTACACACATGAAACCAGTGCTCCTTTTGGCATCACATCTGGGCTTCAAGCTGTGTTTCTCATAGCTTTGACTTGGATTCACCATCACCGGGGGCTCAACCCTCACAGCAATGCCACAAGGAGGACATTGGAAGCCCTTCCAAAATCCTTGGATACTGCTGGTCTGCACTGAGCTCCACAGAAAACCATGGATTAAATAGTGAGCCCCTTCAGCAAGCCAAGATGCTCCTCCTGAGCCACTGAAAGCTCAAGGAAGGTTGTTTTTAAGAGGATGAATGTGTTGTCCATGCAAACCATGGTCGGATTCACCACGGTTCCATGGTCTAGTATGAGGTGTCCCTGCCCATGGCAGGGGGGTTGGAACGGGATGATGTTAAGCTCCTTTCCAACCCAAACTATCCCATGAGTCTACAATTCTATATCTGATGTCAACTAGTGTCAATGGGAGTCACTGCAAGCACCTCAGTGTCTCAAAACATGACTTTTTGGACCCAACTGCGGCCATTCCCCTTCAAAGCAGCAAAGCAAAGGGTGCCCATTGCCCGCCCATGGCATTCCAAGCCACCACATGAGGATGCTTTGGGAATCACTCACCTTCACGGGCTGGGCAGGCGTTGGGATAACGGGAGGGTGAGGCTGGATGGGCTGCGGCGCCGGGGCTGGCGGCACGGGGGCCTGGGGAGCCGGTGGAGGTGGCGCAGGAGGTTGAGGAGGCACCATGGTCATCACGGGGGTCTGGACGATGAGGTCGGGGGTGACGGAAGGGAAGGGATGAGTCGGCGGCGGGGGCTGGAGCGGCTGCGGTGGCGGCTGTGCCGGGGACGATGCTTGAGGGGGGTTTGGTACCGTGGATGATCCTGGTTTGGAGGTCACTGCCGAGAGAAGAGGAAAGAGAAGGTTGGAATGTGGAGAAGGTCGGAACACGGAGAAGGCTGGAACATTCAGAAGGTTGGAACATGGAGAAGGTCAGAACATGGAGAAGGCTGGAACACTGAGAAGGCTGGAACGTGGAGAAGGTTGGAACGTGGAGAAGGCTGGAACACGGAGAAGGCTGGAACGTGGAGAAGGCTGGAACGTGGAGAAGGCTGGAACGTGGAGAAGGCTGGAACGTGGAGAAGGC
>WYDI02015069.1:0-28158 GCA_009867235.2 Psittacus erithacus
AATGAAATGTAAACCTTTAGAATCAGTTTTAAGCAATGCTAAGGTGATGGCTTTGTAACAGTAGCAATGGAAAATTAATCTAAGTAGACAGAACTGTAGGTCTTTTATAACAGGGAGGTGATGTTACAATAACTGATCTCAAGAATCACAGGCTGGTTTGGGTTGGAAAGGGCCTTAAAGCTGATCCAGTTCCAACCCCCCTAGCACAGGCAGGGACACCTTCCACTAGTCCAGGTTGCTCAAAGCCCCATGCAAATACCTGCTCTGCAGGGCTGATGCTATCAAAATACCTGACAGTGAATAAAGTATAGGCTGCAAAGACCAGAAGGATTGCAAAATGTACTTAGATTAAATCATTTAAGGCAACACTAAGGCTTGGCTACATGAAATGTTACTGCGTGGGATGCAAGTGGCAGGCAGCCCCTCTAGGACTACCACAGAGTAATTTTTGTGCAGTAAATTCATTAGCTGATATTGTCAATGGCATGAGGCACAGCCAAAGTAATGTTCTGGTAACTGAGTGAAGCCATACTTCAACAGCATGCTGAAGCACAGCACTGCTGAAGATACTTGACATAGGGCTTGACTGGCTGCTGTAATTGCAACAGGTGTACTTTACCTTCTAAACATGGAACACCACATTGGGGGGTTCAGTTATAGACAGACCTTATGTTTACTGCTGCACCTTTTCCTTGAGTGAGCAGGGAGCTGTGAACACCCAACATATGTATTTGACAGTGGAGTAGAGGGGCTTACACTATCTCCATGACAAGGACTGGAAGGCATGTCACTAGGTGGAGGTACAAAGGTGCATCTTCCCTGCATTTAGGTCAGGGATGGGGTGTCCTTCTGCAGAACATTTCCTTTCCATGAGCAGAACTAACCCTGTACACACCATGGAACAACTGTTTGTGTTATATACAGGAGACAGTATGTGCTGTGTAGTTCCCTAAATCCAAGATCCCATCCCCCTTAAAGAGCCTCTTAAAGCTCTACAGATGAGGAATTTAGAAACAATTTTCAAAGCATGGTTACTGAAGCTGGAAGTTAGCTTTTAGCCAGACTTTAATACATTTTCCAATATTGCAAAGAAAAATTTGCAACTGCAGCTGGGTAGTTTGGTTTATGGAATAACTACATCCATAATCTTCTAAATGCTCATAGTAAATAACTCCCTTTCAGCTTGCTTAGAACCTCTCCTAAACTTTTCTCCAGTTTACAGGGCTTGCAGAGGAGATACTACAAATACAGGTTATTTTAAAATGCTCTAGTATGATTCCATTTGGCCTCAACTTGATTAGAAGACAAAACAGATGAACAACATGCAGATACATAGAAACGTAGAATTGTAGAATGGTTTGGGTTGGAATGGGTCTTAAAGATATTTTATTTTTTTTTTTGCCTGACACAACAAAAAAGCACTTAACTAACAAGAGGAGCCACAAAGTAGGAATTTTCTATCATAAGACTGATTTCTAAGTAGAATGTAAAGGCATGCAGTTGTTTGTTTCCTGTTCTAAAGACTTTGCCATTTCCCATGCCACTAGTACACCATTTAGTCACTAAATGTATTGCGTTGGAAATTTCTGACAGTTGGCCAAAGTAAGAGGCTGCATCATTATCAGAGTAATGACTATGTGTTTGGTTGTGCTGAGGGTAGTATGGAATAGTTTACTAGATCCTTTTATACATTTTGTTTTTCATCTGCCAATGAAAATATATTCTAATAGTAACAAACAGATGGGACACAGCATTTGCCAAAAAGGAACAAGAAGCCTGTCTCTGGATCACATTCTTCTGCACTTATAACCTGTACAAAACCATTGTCACCAATGAAATTCTGTGAAATACAAGATAAATTAAATTGGAATTTGGCTTTCTAAGTCTAGGTTTTTGTTTACTATTTTACTACATTAAATTGTTTAGCTAGCCTTCCAGATGATTTTCATAAAACCTTGGGAAGATTCTGGAGAACTCTGTAATTAAGTGAGGGAAAGGAAATAAGCAAAGCTTACATGCTGTCTTCCAAGTGAATGGCTGACCAGTCAGCAGATATGCCTGTGCTGTAGCCGAAGATGTGTCTGCTGGCAGATCTCCTACCAGAACCCAAGCTAACTAGGTTGGATGAGCTTTTGAGAATGAGAAATCAGTGATGTATTTTTGGCTTTAGTATAAACAGGTCAGCCCTTCCTGTGAGAGCAGAGGATTAGAAGCAAAGTTTTGGAGAAGTCAGGTTAAGTTTGCAGTATAGAATCTCACACCAGGGCCCTGGCTCAAAGACATTCTTCTTTGGCAAAGAAGGCTGTGCCTTCTCCCGTACTCCTTAAATGTCATTCATCATTCCACAAAGAGGGCAGGCTCAAGGGAAGAGGAAAACAAGGAGAGGACAAAAAAAGGAGACAGATGTGGGAAAATACCACAGTTGGTCATTCTGCTGAGAGAAACAAAGGTGAAAATGTGACACCTGTTTTACAAGACCAGACACTTTAGTCTAAAAATATGGACTGCAACATAAAATCATGGGTGAGGAGAAGAGGGTTAAGAACCAGGTCATCCTTGGAGCTCACATGTGTGTCATGTATATGCAGAGCTACACCGAGAACAAGAGTTGCCTTTGGACTGCCTGGAGAATGAGTACTGAGGAAAAGTGACAAAAAGGGGCTCATTGTTATCAATTTGGAGAGTAAGATACCCTGAGACAGGCCTCCTGCAAAAGGAGCACGTCTTCGGAAAACAAGGTGTCACCTATGAAGACTACCTCTGTTACCAGCCCATGGAGACAGTCTCATAATGTGAGCGGTGAATGAACTTCCCTAGGTGAGAGCAGACTCCCTGATCTGCTTCAGAAAAATTTCAGAAGCAGTCTTCTGGTGTGAAATGGTCTTGCTGGAGCTTCTTCATGCTGGAACTTCCAACCTTTCTTGAATCTGACTCTGAATTAATTGTTTTCAGTGTCAGGTTTTCCGTGTTGGGTTGGGTTTTTTTTACCTCAACTGTTATGGTATAGTACATCACTATACTGTATACGCTCACTCCTGCCGTGCTTGCGGGTACCGTTACCTGCCCACGCTCCCTGGTGCTACTACTGTGCCCCACGCCCCCATGGCGCTGAAGCGGATACAGAAAGAACTAAGTGGTCTGCAGCGAGACCCACTGGCCCACTGTTCTGCTGGACATGTTGTAGATGACTTGTTTCACTGGCAAGCAACAATTATGAGACTATAATTATAGTGCATATCAAGGGGAATATTTTTTCTCACAGTCCATTTCCAACACACTATCCTTTCAAACCACCAAAGGTTGCTTTTGCAACAAAAATATACCACCCAAACATAAACAGTAATGGGAGTATTTGTCTTGATGTCCTGAGATCACAATGGTCACCAGCTCTGACTGTATCTAAAGTTCTGTTGTCCATATGCTCCTTACTTTCTGATCCTAATCCAGATCCTTTAGTACCAGATATTGCACAGATCTGCAAGTCAAACAAGGAAAAATACAGCAGACATGCAAGAGAATGGACTCAGAAATATGCAATGTAAGCTTATGAAGACTTTTTCATATACCAGAGTATATGTAAATTTTAGGGTTTTTTCAAAATCAGAAGGAAATGGAGCACAGTTTGCTGTTTCAATGTATCAGGATGAATTGAATTTTTTTCAGCAATGTAAATGTGTTTCTGGAGCAAGGGAGAACCAACTTCCAAAAATAACCTTATGACTGCAATCAGAATATTTATCCTTTTTGTATGCTTTGCAGAAGACATTTAGTATGTTTTTTAAGAGTTGGGCATCTGCATCTTCAGACTTTTTGGGGTTTCTTTAGTGTGGGGTGTCCCTGCCCATGGCAGAGGGGTTGGAACTTGATGATCTTAAGGTCCTTTCCAACCCTAACCATTCTGTGATTCTATGATTATATGATCACTGTGGTTGTAGACAACCTGCCTTCTGCAGTGGGTGTCTACACGACTTCAATCAATGCGTAGCACTAATCCTAATGGACAGTTTAAGAAACATATTGCTGCATTTAGAACAAAAAACCCTAAACAGTATCCTCATGTTAAATGTAACTGATAATAATAATAAAAACTATGAATAATAATCAAATTTCACAAGAATCAGTCCATCTTAGAATTTTACATCATTCTGGTTATAACACCATGCATGCTCATTTTGAACTTTCAAAAGAAATTTAGAGTTGCTAAAGATTAAAAGCCTTTCTCTGTTGCTGTGACCTGCCAGGAGGATAAGTGCACCAGCAAATATTTAAGAAAAACTGTCTCTGCTCCACCAGCAGTAATTGAATTTTTCCCTATCAAGAAGTTTTATTCTGAACAAGACCATTATTAACTTTTCTCATGAATATTCTTAAGATTGCAGATATGTCCTTTTGGAACACCCTCTTGCAAAAAAAATATGCCATGAGCCTCTCTCCGTCAGTAAATCTGGAAGGAGACCCAGTTCCTCTGGGCTCAGTGGAAATACTTAGAGGAGTGAAGCTCTGCAGTGCTTGCAGAACCACGGTGAAAGCCTGCGTCTCCTTCAGTCTAATCAGTCTGAAACAGCCAGTATTTTTTGTGTTTGGAGTATGACAATGGAATCAAACTAGCAAATACCTTCCATTGTCCGTAGGAAGAGTGAGGTTTTTAAATGGCTGTTGGTCTGAAACATCAGCAGGTGATACTGACATTAGCATGTTTCTCCTTCCCACGTTTTCTTATTACAAAGACAAGAGACTTCAGGGAGCTTTCTGGTGGCACCATCTGTAGAAGTTTCCTGATCTAAAAAGCATCTGTGTAAAATACATGGGTTTTTTGGAATACAAGGTAGCCAACTATTAGTGTGCACGATGCTTTAGTCTTACTATGTGTTTGCTAATAATAACAATTTATTTTTATGCTACTATCATGCAAGAAAGCTCCAGACCCCTGGCAGCAACACAGCTGACTGTATCCTAGCTTTTATGCCATGACCACTGTCCTGGTTGGTTTAATACATGAAACTTGGATGCTTTATTTGTATGCTTTGTAGTTGCTTCTGCCATCTTTGATTAGTATCACCTGGAAACCCCAGCTTTGTTGCAAGTTGTCACACCCAAGAGGAAAGCCAAACTCAGAAAAGATTAGTGTCAATTTGCTTTTTCCCCTCATCTTTTCTCTGTAAAGGAGGAGAGCTTCCTGATCATGGCAGTGTATCAGTAAAGATAGCCTCGATAGCTGAATACCTTAAGGGCCTCAATCTCCTTTTGTACGTCCCAGAATTAAAGCTGGTATAAGTCTGCTGACTTCCGTGGTGATTTATACCTGCATTAGTGATAGGAGAATCAAGTGCTGAGGTTTTTATGGAGCGTACTATGAAGTTTGTTCCTTTAGATTGTTAAACAGACAGTAACAAATTCACACATCTGCTAAAGAGAAGATTGTGACCTTAAGGATGTCTTTCTCCCAAACCATTTACTCCTGTACTCATTTGCTAAGGTGATGATGAGAGTCTTATACAGCGGAGATCTATAAGGGAAAGAGCAGTCCTTATACAGACCAAGGGAGAAAGTTTAGAAGTCTTACCCACTGCAAATGCAGAACTGCTTTTCTAGTGTTTGAACACACAGACTCTTCACTGTAGGAACCAGCAACATGCACACACAGTCTGCACAAAGAAGCCAAAGCTAGTAGCACTTAAAATTTGTATGAGTATTTGCATTTCACTTTCGCAAGCTAAATTGAACTGTTGGTTCTTGGGCTGTTGGACTTTGGCCCAGGACAGTGTGTTTAATACAGGTTGTGCATCAGGTCCAGGCATGAGCCACCTAGGTCTTCACCCACAAAGAATTCTCAGCCAGAAGTGGCCTTGTTAAGTACTCTGTTATTTGGTGTGGTTTTCTGCTAGTTATTGATCAAGAGGAGGTTATATGCCAGTATTTTTTTGCTGTAGCCAGAGACAGCCCTTTTGACACTGTTAAACTCTCAGAAAGCTGTTCCTTTGGTTTCCAATTTGAAGGCCCAAAAGGAAGTGTGCCTGCTAATTGGGTATTTCACATTGTCATGTTTCAAAGTGACAAAGTGGCATTTCTCGTAAGTGGATTCTCTTCCTGATGCTGCAGCAAGCCAGAGTGGCAGCCTGAAATTGCTTCCCAAACTTTTTATCTCTGTTTCTGGGGCTGAAGTAAAGCTTGTAACTACAAAGGTTGGGTTTATCATTACTTTCAATTAATAACTTTGTCTATCTTTTGAATTGTAACTTCTTATTCACTTCAGGGAACCATTTACATATATTTGCATCTACTTATTCATGCACTTTAACAAATGTACTCATATGAAAACAGGGCATTTCACTGCAAGCTTAAACCTGTTTCCCTATCATGCAACTTACCTTTCATTTCACCTTTTGTTTTCTTTCTTGAGATTTATTCTGTTCTAAAGGATTGCATTTTATTGCTAAAATCATCTCTGGTTTCCTGATATCCTACCAGTATCGTTTAATTCTTCTCCGTATAATTCCAAATTATATTGAGCATTACATTATTTGAGAAAGCAACCAGGATAAGACTACGATGAACTAAAGGAAGCCAGAAACCACTCTGCTTCTACAAAACTGAATCATATTCCAATTCACTCCTGCATGCCCTTTCTTAACCATGTAGTCCCCATTACTGAGATGGTCCTCCTGGGTTCAGTGGAAGCATTTACATTATCATGGACTCTTCTCAAGGGAGAAGAATCCAGATGAGTCATCTAAGAGAGTTTCTCTGGAGGCTCTAGGATGAGCAGACTTATAGCACACTTTGAATTCTTTTTTGCACCGCCAGATCCAATCTGGCCTCGCTAATAGTGAGAAATTGTTACCATCTGAATTCTAATCCATGGCATATGTAATCGGGGCTGGGTGGTCTCATTATAACTTCTAGGAGAGCAAACCTCATCTCATAAACCACCACTGCAGGTGGCACTTACAATGGAGGTCTCTAGGCTCAGTGGTGTTAATCCTGCTCTTTTTACTGCTGCTGAATTCGCACAGCATCTTTAGCAAAGGAAACATAACAAAGTCAGTTAGCTTTGTATTTTCTGACCCCTGAAGATTTCTGCTAGATGTTTGTCATCATTACTTAGAGGAAGGAAAAAGTGAAAAAAGATTTTTTAAGTGCATATTGTATGGAATGTTGTAAACTACAATTATTTGAACAAACTTGAGTGAGGAGACCCCAGAGAGGAGAATGCTTTCAAAGATGCCATCTATAATTTCAGGACACATGTACAAATAGATCCAATTTGTACAAGATTATGAATTTTGAAATTAGGATTGATTAGGCATCTATGTGAAAGAAATAGGTATTTCCACATCCTTTGGCATATCAAATGTAACTGATCTAGTTGACTAAGTTTTGAAGATATTCAGACTATTTTAATCAACCTAAACTGGTCATTGCCCTGCGTTCAGCAGTAGCAGTCACTTTTCTCCTTCTTAGTAGCTGGTGCATATCAGTTTACAAAATGGACCTTAATCTGTGTCTGTTTACATGGATTTATTGTATTACACTGAGAGAAAAGTACTGCCTGGCCCTCTTACCTTGTTCCTGTTTCACAGTACTGTGTGAACCTGGTATTGTGAACCACAGCTACAGCAACAGCTAGCAACGTCCTTGAACAGGCATCTCCATGATTTAAAATCTGCATGGAAGATTACAGCTAGCCCAAAGACAAGGCCAACAAACAGCCAAAACACCATCGCCCATGGCAGCACAGCTGGATGGTCAGCACTTCTAAACACCTGCTCAACAAGGGTTTTAATCAGTGTTGGCAGCTCAGTGGAGGGCAGGTGCAGCAACATTTACCATTCTCAGAAAGCAAAGTAGGCATGGCATGAAGAACCCCCAGCACTGGCGCAGACACATTTACTCTGGGCTAAAAACCAAGTTTTTGACATGAGGGGAATGATAGGGGAGCTGCTGTTTCCATACAAAAGTGATGCTGGTGAACAGAGGGTACTGGTGTAGTTCAGTGAGGAGCAGATCCTATTTTTATGTTTGATTTTGATGTATTTTAATTTTGTTTCCCAAAAGCATTAGAATTAAGGAGACATGTATTTATATATAATAAAAATAAGTAAGAAAGTGACAGAACAAGGAACTGAAGGCTTTCAATAATAAGTTTCGTTTTAAAATTATGAGAGCTCCAATGCACAAAACCTTAAGGGCCTCCATCCAGCAAAATACTTACATGTATTCTTAATTTTAAGTCTCCCTACAGTCACGCTTTGCTGAATTGAGGCATAATAATGGTAAACTTCTAGGCCAAATTCTGGGCTGAATTCAGTAGATGCAGATGTCTTTAAAAGAAAACAATATGTGTATGTAGAAAGCACATCTCTAGACACGCATGCCTGATCACTTGCATTCATGTTCTGAAATTGTCAAATGCATGAACATTTGTTTCCCAAGATTTAAAATATTTGCCTTATTTAACACAGAGCCACCGAGTTGCTTTGCTCTGCCAGCAAAAAAAATGGTCTTTGCCCAGAAAACCTTACAGTCTGAAATTTAGACAGATGACTAGCAGGTAAAACAGAGGAAGGAGTGAGAATGGAGGAGAGCTGTAGTGATAGGCTCACATGGTTATTCATTATACACATATGCACTTTGTGGTTGCCAAGTTATACGTTTTAAATATAGAAGTTTAATTTTATGTAGAAGTAATAATTATTAACAGAACACAAATCTTCAGGGGCTCTACAGATGATTTTGGCAATCCAGAGTAAATGGGACTTTTGCCACTCGTTTCAATAGAGGCTTTTATTCCGAGTCCCTGCATTAACCCATATGTCCCCAAAAGAGAAAGTGCACAAGTCTTTATAGCCCCATCAGGTCTGTCCTGACACGTATAGTTTGGAAACTTGGGTGTAATCGTCTGTAGATTCCTTGCTCTTGGATGGAGGATGTATTATTCATTGTACAGCTATAAAGAGCAGTATGCCAAGCAGCAACAAACCCTTCTCCAGCCCTTCTTTTATAGCTAAGCCTATTAATTAACCTTACTATCACTCAGAAGCCAAGTAGGAGACTCCTATAGACGTTGCTCCATGATGCCTCAGCTGCAATTCTGCAGTGCTTTTCTGAGACGAAAGGCCTGTGGAAACACAGCAGTATAGAACTCCTAGGTAGGAATGGTCCATGCAGATGGCTGTGCTCAGAGCTCACACACACCCCAGGAACCACTAATGCTGCATACCTCTGGCTCGCATAAGAAAAGGGATTTAAAACTGTCAGGCAGACAGCTTTCACTATTAACTTTCAGTTTTGAGTCAGCTGAGAAGTGGAGGCTTTGAGGAAATCTGGGTCCAATTCTTGTTTTTAGGTAAACTGCCAGGGAAATAAATCATACAATGGTTTTCAGTGATTTTTATAAGAGAACTAACAACTCACTGTGGTGGCTCAGTGTTTGCAGAGTACTCTAAATATGGTGTAAGCACTTTAATTTCAGCCATGACCCAAAGAATTAAAGTGCCTGGGCTTTGTTCCTTTAGCAGTTCAGAGGTATTTCAACAAGGGGTGGGGGAAGAAGGTAGCAAGGGACAGACTTTGTCATTGTTAAGGTCAAAGAGAAGGCTCTGACATCCTTCTACCCAAGGCTCCATGTGCTCTGAGTAAAGAAGCTGGCATTAGTGGAGTGACTTCAGCCTGGCTCCGTGCTGTCTGAAAAGTCCATTCACAGGGAAGTTAATGCAGTATCTTGGCCTGAATTACCTCCTTTTTATCACTGCCTCTGTGCTATTTAGGTATGGATTTTTTTTAGTTAAATGTACTTGTTAAATTTTAATGCTCTTTTGAAGTACTGATGAATTCAAATACCACTATATGCTGCTTGCTGGGTCCAGAGAGTCACACAGCGGGAGCAAAGCTGTACTCAAGCCATGCTGAAGTAGTTCATCTACAGCAGAAGATTATTTTATTTTCAGTACACACATGATGTAATAACCACCCAGCTAATAAGCTTTAACTAGTCAGAAATGTCCCATTTTATTCCTATAAAATGCTATAGCAAAGCTATGCTTGAAAGTGGATCTTTCCCCAAATTACCCTACACTATGATCTGATTTGCTTCTTCCCACCAAAGCAGATCTTCAGTACCTACAGACACTCAGTTCTGCATGAGATGGACCTGCTCTTGTCCAAGGGACTGCACAGGCTGACAGGACAGTCCCTTTTGCAATGGCAAGGCTGGAGACAGTCACCTCTCAGTACACACGTCTGCAGTGCATTTGTAATACTCAAACTCTGGAGAATATTAACTCTTAATGTAGCAATAATAACAGCAACCAGATTTTATTTGGAAATGAAATACCAAATTCTTTAGCTGTACGTGTTATTTTGTTGAGACAGTGCTTTGTCATGCAACTGAAATGCTAGAAAAATCAAGGAACCAGTAATTTATTCTTGCACCAAGTGTTTGTTGAAGTCCAACTGCGATGGACAAGGAAGTACAATACATGGGCCTGGAGATGTCAAGGCAAGAAAGGATTATTAGATCAGCTATCCCAATTCACACAGCAAAAGCTAGCAGGCCACCAAAATAGCCTTGCATTAAGTTTAATGCTTATACTTTGATTAACAGCTACTACGTAACTAAGAAATATCGTGACACATCTGGCAATGGCCTGAAGACACCAAAAGAGGTAGAACCCATCATAAATCCCAAGAGGGGGTTTCAGCTGATACTTTGAAATGGCTACTTTATTTCCAGTAGCAGCTTTAGTTTTCAGACATCTGTTCTTCTGAATGTTTCCCTGCTAGGTGAGAAAGCTTCCTAATCCCCTGCGTTTTCTCCCCATGAAGAGAATACTTATACATTATAATTGAGTCACTTCTTAATCTTCTTTTTATAATGAAAGATAGAATAAAACAGCCTGTGGCCTTTGGAGCATAGGCAGGTTTCCAGGAGAGTTTATGAAGGAGCAGAGGAGGTCCTAATTTGACTACTTACAATACAGGATGAGTCATCTCCCTTTTCAAACTTGCCAAAAGCTTTTGATTCCTTCAGGGAAAAGCTCACATTATATGCTCACATTAAAAAGCCTGTAAGCATGTGTAAGTTCAGATAGCCCTTGAACTCTCAGCTGGTTTTTGTGGACATGAACACTATTTGCAACAAACCAATTTGGAATTGCATAGTAGGTGGAAATTTAAACCTTGTCTAAACCTAAAGCTCTAGTGCTACTCCGAACAGCAGCTTTTGTTTCACTGAAGTGTTTTCTTTTCATAGAAGTGGATTTCAACTAATCTAACCCTGATTTGAGAAAAGCCTTTGCAGATCCCAGTGTCATTACAAACTGTTTGCAGGGGCTTGCTGTTGATTGGTGCCAACATGGGCATTGGTGGACAGGGGCTGCTTCCCCACTCAGAGTCTTCTGGAGGGACTGCCTTGATCTCTGAGATGGAGCTATTTTCTGAACACAAAAGCCATTGTGGTTTGGTTGGTAACTAGCACAAGCACCTGCATATGTTCTTGTTATTAGCAAAGGAACCACTGTGGAAAAGCGAGTTGCACCCTCAGTGGCATGTACAGCATTCTCTGAGAACCACAGTCCTCACACAGCGACCTGCTCCTTACCACAGAGCCTTGTGATGATTACCCAAATCCAGCTCCTGCTCTTGTTGGTGCTCATTCTGGGTTTCAGCCCTGGAGCTATACCAAAGAGTTGCATACAAAAGCCATTCTCCCCCTTTCCCACCCTACCACCTGTGACAGCAGCTCTCCCTGCTCATCAACTAGGACCCATTTCCCCAAAATCTAGCAGAGGAGGGTTCCTGGTTCCATTTTGCTTGCACTCAGCATGCCCACACATGGCTCAGCCCCATGCAGTGCCATGCAGAAGTGATGTGACTGAGCCACCCGTAGTCATGGCTTGTAGAAGGGAAACGTTGCTTGGTTGCCTGACACCATACAACCACTGGCACCAGCAGCATTGCAAACCCTGACAGGGATTCTCTGTCTAGCTCTAAATCCATACTTATTATTTACACATACCCCTTTTTAAAATTATAAAATACGTGTCCTTAAATCTAAAAGTGCAAAAAGGGGTTATAAATATGCTAAGTCATTCTTTTATGTGACTTGAATAATTATGGAAACTGAAAGAGTTGCAATTCAAAAGGATTTTCAAAACACATCCTCTTTCAAAAGACGCCTCAGTAGAAGGTCATCTGTAACCCCTGCAATGTGTAGGTTTTTCTGATACAGTAGATAGACCTTGGTAAGATGACAACTGCTTTCTCATAATTACCAAGTAGGAGGCTGAAACAAACTGAAAGCCACTCAAAATATCAATATCAAAGTACACTCAAATGGAATCAGCATAAAGATAAGCATTATTCTTAAATCTCTACAAGATGCTGTACCCAAGCATAAAGGAAGACTCTGATTTTTAAGACAGACACAATACATCTGTAATTATTATATACTATGATTATTGTAGCAGCAAATGCAAATCTTGTCAGTGCAGTGTGAGACCAGACTGCTCACACAGACAACTAGTAATGACAGTGCAAGCAGGAGAGAAAGCCATAGATACAGGTCCATCGTCCCATATCTGGGAGCCTGGGCAGACCCACCCTCTGTCCTACTAAGCATGTGCCCATCAACCTCACATAGAAGCATCGTTTGTGTATTCAAACGTTAGGAATGCCAGTTCTATAGCTAAGGGAAAGTCCTGTTGTCAGCTGCCATATCGCATTGTTTTTGAAATTACTTGTCCTAGATTTTTAGATCAAAAATAATAAGTATATAATTCACATATAGCACATAAAATTTATATTAAAAGACTTAAAACCATACCTACAGTACTTTAGTACCTGACTTGTATATTTATGTGACTATTGTTAGAAGTGACTAATTGGGTTTGATTAGCTTCATCATTAATATTCTGTCCATAATTTAACATGCTTCAATAAAATACCCTAAAGCAGTATAATGATTAGATTTCAGGAATATGTGTTTTGCAATTAAGTTGCTCTTGATTTTGATATGCAGATTAAGAAATGGTGGTCTCATTTAAAAAAAAACTGCCCTTATTAACTCAGCAGTACACTCTGAAGATTAGGTAAGAAATCCAAGATTTTCTTTTTGTATATGCTAGTTAAAATGTATTTCAATCAAGCATATGTGGGCAAATCAGATTTGATTAGTTTAAGTTCACAGTCATTCTATCTAAATGAATAATGTGTCACCTAACATTGCAAAAATTTGATTAATAGTTTATCAGTTAATTAAAAATGGGGTTTAATTTTTCTTTTTTAGGAAAATGCAAGGTAGATATTCCTTGTCTTCATCATAAATGCAAATTATTTCAGCTTGAATCTATTGTTCCTTGCTTGCTCCTTAGCCAACTGGCAAGAAAATAAAGCTTTTAGAACCATCTCTTTTAGAGAAGTAGTAAAACTTTGCTTGCGTACACATATGGCTGCCAGTTGTCTACATTAGAGTGGGATACTCCATGCACATCCTTATTTCTTCCCCAGCTTCTGATGGGCCTTCCTGGAGAAGACCTTGGACCATCTTTGCTCCATCCCACAACAAGTCCAGGAGGACTCTGAGTGAAGGAGCCACGTAGGACCCACTGCAGAGTTTATGAGAGCAGAGTTGATCCTTTTAATCCTGGAATGGTTGGTAAGAACCTCAGAGGGCAGGCATTACCTGCAGTCCTCAACATCTCCTCTGTTCTCCCTCTTTGCAGTGCCATCTCCTTGCAGTCATCAGCCTATCACAAGCCCAAAGGAGTCAGGGTGGTAGACAAAACCCCAAACCAACAGCTCCAGGGAAAGGAACATAATTAGGCAGATTGGTTGTCTGAGCACCGCTGCTGTAGGGTTGTACTTTCTGTGTATATGTATATATGTATTTTATAAATGTATATATACCCTCACAAGCGCATCTCCATCCTGCTGAGCCAGAAAAGGGAGCAGGATGAAGCTGTTGGTGGCACCCACATTTATGCAAGCTCTCTATACATGTCTGCTCTGTGTTGCCAGCTATGCACACGTATATGCAGCAGCCTCACCTCTCTCAGGCTGTAAGATCCTGCTTGATACATTTTCCTCTGACAATATTTATGCAGAACAACTTGGGAAGTAAGGGAGGGGGGATTTCCTCTATCTAAAAAGCTTAGAAAGCTATTTACAAATATCAACATTAAAAAAATGATAGTGATACAAAAATCAAGCATGAAAAGTTAAAAAACTGGCAAAGTTGATATTTTCTTCGAGACCTCATTTAATTTACTTGGTGTAGCCACATCATATAGTTTTAATTATATTCTTCCACATTACATTTTCTGTAGGATTTTACATTATCCAGTGCACAGCATGAATAGCGCTGAATTAGCAAGCATGAAACATGTACATCTATGCACGACATTACCCAAGTACACCATTTAAGACATTCGGCAGAGCCTCTTTTAAAGATGCTCTTACAAGTCCCCATTATTTCCCCTAGGAAAGCCAAAAAGACTTTAGCAGGGACCATAGAACAGTTCTCACATGGTAGAAAACAGTCACAGGGATGCCTTTCATGGCTCAGGCTGAGCATGGAACCGCTACAAAGCGCAGCCTGTGTGCTCCAGTACGCATCACCATCAGAGCAGAGGAGAAAGGCAGGATGGTGATTCCTTTGGTAGCTGTTCAGCTATCGCCAAGGAAATTTCTCTGCTTTTCTTCAAGAAGTCTGTCCTTTTATATTTGGATTTTAATATTAAAATCAGTCTGGAATATTAAGAAATACCTACTCCAAAAATGCTGGCTGAGCTCCTCATCCATCCAAGTTCCTTCTTCCTCCCCTCTGGCACTGTCCTCCCAGTGGCTCCTACACTCTTACCTCCAGAGCTTGGAGTACTCAGGCCATTCCACCCTTTTTAATTCCACCCAAACGTTTCAATTTTCAATTCTTTTCTATCTGTCTGCAAATCAAACCTCTTATTTTAGTCCTTATAATTGACTCTTCTGTTCCTTTGTCACCTATACTTTCTGTACTTTTTATCTGTATTTTTCTGCATCAAGCAGCCTCCCAGAACTGATCAAGAAAACTATTACCCTTTCTCATTTTCTCTATAGCCACTATTGCTGCCACATCAGGAAGAAATCAGCTACTTAATTACAGCGTATGAGACAGATAAAATGCCAATTTCGCCTCCTATTTATAATGATCACTTAATTCTGCAGGCACCCCACAAAGAGCAGAATCTGCATGCTAGTCCCTCATATTTTCATATTGTTATTAATAATCCAAGCATGAGGGAGGCGAAAGACAGAAAAGATCATATTTGCTGCTATATGGTTCTACAGTAGATGTTGTAAGTGTAGCACAATAACCCTGTTTGTGAGCAACTGAATGTGTCTATATTAATCATAGAGTCATTTAAGTTGGAAAGGATCTTTAAGATTGAATCCAGCCATTAAGCCGGCACTGCCAGGTCCACCACTGAACCATGTCCCCAGGTGCCACGTCTGCACATCTTTTAAATACCTACAGGGATGATGACTGTCACATCCCTGGGTAGCCTGTTCCAATGCTTGACAACCCTTTGGAGGAAGAAATTTTCCCTAATATCTGCCCTAAACCTTCCTGGCGCAATGTGAGGCCATTTCTTGTTCTGTTGCTTGTTATTTGAGGGGAGAGACAAACCCACATGTTGCTACAACCTCCTTTCAGGCAGCTTCCCAGCCACCCTTCCCCAAGCCTGTAATGTTGCATGCTTTCCTTACATAAGCAGCCCCTTCTGACTTTATAGGTCATCTTCTAATTAAGTAGAAAGCTAAAATGTGAAAGAAGGCTTTATTTGATTATCCATTAGATAAAAATGAAAGAAAACAGTTAGCAGTAATTAAACAAAAACTTTCAAGTGCAAGAGGAAATACACAATTACAGTGACATGCTCACAGATTATATTAGATAGAAGGCTACGAGTAACCCTGAATAATGGATCCATCAAGTAACAGTTCACTTCAGTGGAAGTAAGTAGTACTCAGACTTCCAGAAATCAGGCCCATAAAGACTAACACCTAGATAACTGTGTCCCTAAGACAGACAGAAACTAATTGGTGATGGATAATAATATAAAATGCTTTCCCTCCACCATTAATATGTGGCTATATTAATATATCATGGCTTCGTAACATGGTATGACTGGTTATCTATATCAAATGATTATGTCAATGGCCCATTAAGCAAATAGTATATTAAACCAGAAGAAGAGCACCGAGTGTTTTCTCCATAAATGGGCATATAACAGCAGGTTTAGGATTTAACTAGACTCTCCAATAAATTAAATACCATATAAGCTGCAGGTTAGCAACAAATTTGCTCTACTTCGTTGGTCTCTATATAGAACCAGACATGAGGAGGCATTTTCTAACCTAGGATTTTCACTGTATCAAATTAATATGAAATACTTCCCTAAGAAAAGCCTTACAAACATGACCATATAATTCCCTTCTAAAAGAAATGTTCCAGTAACATTTCTGATAGAGGTCATCAATTGTTCATGTCATTTTCACCATGTCCAGTTCAGTTATCTATAACACTGAGGACATCAAATATGCCTCACCTGCCTTTTTGCCCCCTCCAATGTTTGAGTTCGGCTCACCACAGAAGTTTGGTGATGATGAAAACTCCTGGACAGGAGACTGTGCTGCCTGGAAATACAACAAGACTTCCTTTCCAGTAGTACCCCTATGCTGAAAGGCAATCACCCAGATGAAAGAGGTCATTTCTTTTGAAGCCCTGCTTTGAGGACTTCCAAAAATAAGAACATTTTTAAAATCACAACAAATTCAAATTGTAATGTGGATATTTATCCATTGAAGAATGTATTGAAATTGCAATGCTTGCATAGGTCACCAAGCCCTATCAGATGGCATTGGTCATCAGCCATGCCTGGAAAAAACTGTACTGGAACGGGTGTCAAGGTGAGATACCACGTAACAATGGGTAGGTTCACCCAAACTCAAACCCAGGCACAGCAGCAGCTCCAAAGATGCTCTGGCTGCATGGGTTTTGCTGCACAGCCCCTGCCAGTGACCTCCCAGATTTGCCCAGCTTCTCATTACCCCTTTTGGGAGGACTGTCACAAGCAGTTGGGTTGCTCTGTGCTGTCACAAGCATTCCGGCCCTCCACACCAGTTGCAAGAAAAACTCCTTCCACCTTATAAAGAAAACACAGGGCCATTTTTCAAGCAAACAGAAAGGGATGATGCCCTTCAGTGTGACGCCCTTCATGGCAGCAATCACTCCCCAGCCATCACCCCCCCAACCTGCCAATCCTAAGTACAACATCAAGAGTCACTTTTTTTTGTGTATCCTTTAACAAACTCATGTAAATAAAACCCATGTGGTATTGATAGACACTGTTACTCTAGAACAAAGTCTTCAAAAATTACATGGGGAAGAGATGCAGAATCTAAGGTTCAGACCAGTTATTATAAACTAAAAAGGAATTAAAAAATAAACCACTAAGTCATTTGGTACACGCTGCAGCTGGGGGAGCTGGGGCCATATCTCTGCACAAGCTGAGGAGCAGCAGAGATTTGGGGTGGGCTCCCCTGCATCCCAGGACTTCCCTGCTGCTTTTACTCTGGTTCAGATGCCCAGCCCTCAGTTCGGGCAGCACGGGCTTAGGCTTCCCAGTAAGAAACTCATTTCCCTTACTCATTGCCTCTCCCCTACATCAGGCTGCCTCACTACCACTCCCAGCCTTACACTACGCTCCTAGTGTTCCCAACACAGGTGTCCCCCACATCCACCCATCACAACTGCTGCCCTAAGGCTGGTTTTCCATGCATCCCTGCCTGGAAATCATAGGATTTTTTTCCCAAGCTTTCCTGTGCCAGAATACACAAGTTACTGCTGTTCTGGTTCTCACACGTTAAGAACAAATTCCTCCCCCTACATGTGTTTTCTGTTCACCAATACATGGATCTGGTGACAGTAATCCTCCTCATTTTCAAAACAGTTAATGGATTTGGGCTTAGTTTATCTCCACTGTGTGTTCAGCCCCTATGAAGTGAGCATAAAACTGAGTTTCAGACAATTCTTTTCACTGTGCACAGAAGTAAAGTGCTTGAAAAGATACAAGACTGAAAAAAAAATCAGTGTGGTGTCTTTCTGCCTCACTCACGCCTGCCAATATCATTTAAAAAAATCAATAGATTGCAATTTGCATTAATTTTAATAAATTTGCATAAACTCAGGCAAATATATTGAAAGCTTTTGTCCCTAACAATTTTAAAGTTACGCTGGAGCAAAATGCTAGCTTGGAGAGCTCTTGCAAACAGTTGCCTGAGAGGTCGGTAAGTTCTCAGGCTTACACTTTGCAAGTAGCCTCTATTGTTTCACTTCCATGTTTTGGAGCCCAGCGTTAACTACCCAAGGTTCTGATCAGCCCTGAGCTATCTGCAGTGCTCACTGAGCAGCAGGTAGTTCAGGTACGCACAGCAATGTGGTTTGACATTGGGGAATTTAGACTAGTGCATGCTAATAAATCTTTTTTGCCTGTGCTAAGCCTCTAGGTTAGATCTGCAAGTCCACTTACTCCAGGTTCCCCCAGAAACATCCAAGCAAGGCATGTTTCTCATTTCCCAGATCCGTGCCTGACCAGATACAGAATTTATTGTAAGGCAGTAAGATTGCTTTAAAAACCATGAGGTTTCCCGGCTCTCAGTTGTGTTCTTCAGCCAGAGGTATATTCCCTCAGCCTATGGTATAACCTGCTACTTAGCAGGAGCATCTCCTGCAGAAGGGATGTCCTGCTAGTGCTAGGCCCCAGGCACTTACTGGCATGGATCAGGTAAAACCAAGCAGGCAGGGCAGTATGGGATTGGCAGGGAATGCCACAAGCTGCCCATAGCCACATCACACATCTCAACATTGGTACTCTGCAGCTCAGTGCTTGGGTAGGGCAGGCAGACCACAGCACCATCCCCCATAGGCAGCCTCCACCACAGTGAGTCTGAGCAGAAACATGACTTCTCCAAGGTTTTTAAGACTTTTCGTTCTGCAGAAGTGATGTAGGTGACAGGCAGGCATAGCACAGTGCCCTTAAACCTCAGCAGTCAGCCGCACACAACAAGCTACCACGCCAGAGCCCCTGCTGCTATTTAAGGGGGAAGGGAGATATTGCTGCTTACAGGCCTAAAACCAGAAATACAAGGGTAAAAATGAAGTGAGTAACCACTTTTCTGCTTAAAGTTTGAAATGTTATTGAGAGGATAAAATCTGTAGCTGGCTGGGATATAAATAACAAAAGTCTCACAAATACACCAAGGCCTTTAACAGCACCTTGACCGAAGAGGAGCAATGTGTTAGGAAAAAATTATTTCAAATCCAGTTCAAAGAAGCTGATTTCTGACATTCTTCAACTCAAAGCTTAGGATAATTTTTTTTTCCCCCTGTAGGAACTCACACAAAAATGACAAAGAAGGAAAAATATATAAAAAGCCAAGAAATAATGACTTTTTAATCTTTGATGATTTCTACTCAGAGGGTAACTATCTGTAAGGATTGCAAAATTTAACCTATCATTTTCATAGTGACAACAGAATTTATAGATTGAAGATTTATAGATTTTAAACATTTGGAACAAAACCATCTGGCTCCGCAATAGCCAGCCCCAGAGCTTCAATAGCTACAGCTCTTCTCACTGAAGAAAAGCCAAACCTCAAGTCATCAGCAGCATCTGGCCATGATAAAGCCTTGCTCCAACACCAGCTATTCAGAGATGCACCGTTAAATTAATGGCACACGCCTGAGTTGAACTGCATGAAGGGGTATGTGGAGACACAGTAGGTATCCTCTGGGAAGACTGGGTAAGGTACGGACCATGGAAAAGGACAATTAAAGCTGAGTAGACAAACTATGTTTTTCAAATCTGCTTTCACAGGTATCAATGCTCTCTGGATGCTTAGAGAAGCTTCCAGCTGGGGAAAAGGCAACTCTGGGGCGCAGCCAACAGGATGCTACCAATGCAGCACCCAGCTCCACTTATCACAGAGTGGTTTGGCTTAGAGGAGACCTTAAAGCTCATCCAGTTCCAACCCCCTGCCATAGGCAGGGACACCTTCCACTAGACCAGGTTGCTCCAAGCCCTGTCCAATGCAGCCTTGAACACTGCCAGAGATGGAGCAGCCACAGCTTCTCTGGGCAGCCTGTGCCAACGCCTCAGCACCCACATAGGGAAGAATTTATTTCTGATACCTAATCTAAATCTCCCCTCTGTCAGTTTAAACCCATTCCCCCTTGTCCTGTCACTACATGTTCTTGTAAAAAGCCCCTCTCCAGGTTTCTTGTCAGCCCCTTTAGGTACTGGAAGCTGCTCTAAGGTCTTACCAGAGCCTTCTCTTTTACAGTCTGAAGAAGCCCAGCTCTCCAGCCTGTCAAAGACTTAAGAGTTGCCATGGGAAAACACCTCCCCACTCACTCACCATCCCCATCCTGGGACTGGAGGCACAAATCACCCCATTTCCCAAGTCCTCAGCAGTGAAACAGGCTTTCAAGGGCCACGGTGGCCAGTCACTTGCTCCCCACCCTGCCACAAGCCCATCACGCCGTTTTGAAGCCACTTTTGTTCCTCAGCGGTAAGGTAGGAAAAAAAAATCTTCAGACGAATCTCTGACATTTTATAACTGCATTTGCACTAACAAATGTAGACAACATTTATTGACATCTTAACAACTCCTCCAGGACAACAACATTTTTTTAAAAACAGAAGAGTAAAGATAAATCTCCCATAGATAATGCAATGAATCTTACACTGACATCCTAACAGCTCTGATTCAATCTTTGAATAGGGAAGAAGTCATTAAAAATATCTTCCCCAGTCGCTGCATGGGGCCGAGGGCTCCATCAGCCCAGGCCCAGCGACTCCCGCGTGCAGCTGTTGGTGCCAGACAGGAACAATTTATGGTTTCATGAATTTGATGAAGTGACATATACACCAGATTAGTGTGTTTGTAAGAACTGTAAAGGTTTCACGTCCGGATTTTGTGAACTGCAAGTTTAATTGGCCCACGATTACTATGACTGTGTATGTAAATTAGATCTGAGCAATTTCCCATGTAAATGGCCATAAATTGGGCATGCTAAGCCTCCTGTGGACCCACTGCCACTCTGCCCGCAGCCAGCCCCTGAGCTCTACACATGCATCTTGCTGGTGCTACTTTAAGGATCCCATCTATGCACTAACTGCTTTGTGCCATGATCAGCATTGCTGGGTATGAAAAGCTCCAGTGATCGGCTAGGGTATGCCAGCGCAATGCACAGCCAAAAACACAGGAGAGGAGAGGAAGAGGCTGCAAAGGGTGAGCCAGCACCTCTCCCCCAAAGAGGCTGCTTCTCTCACCATGGAGAGCAGGAATCCTAACCTGGGCTCTGCCAATGGCCCACCTGTGCTGATGGCTCACCAGTAACTTGGAGTAAACTTTACCCTGAAGTTTTCCTTACAGGCTTGGCTGTGCTAAAGCATGTTCCCAAGTTTTCCAGACTTCAGTGCCTTTCCCACAGGACAGTCTCTCCCTCCTTTTCTTTCTTCAAGGCAGGAAAATCCTGCAGTTAATAGGAGCCCTTAGGTATCAGTGTGGAAATTGAGACTGAGCCCTCAAGTTCAAGGCAATTCAGTAGATTTGAACCTGAATGGGTGCATTTCCACCCAGGGCCTGGAGGTTTGGTTGCCTAGGGGTGCACAGCAGGACAGCACCTTGCCTTTCTGCAGCGCTCAGCCTCAGCACTGGGCGGGAGATGCTGCAGCAGCAACACCTAGGGACACTGCAGAAGAGCCCCTGGCTCCAGGCACAGCAGCTTCTGCTCCATTTCCCTAAACATCTCATTTGCACACTGTATTTGTTGTTGTTCTTATTAATGAAGAAAGACTTCAGATCTTCAGCTGTGGACTCAGAGCTCTTCAAAATGATTGAAAGGATAAAAGCCTAATATTAATGAAGAAAAACAGAGCTATGCAAACCTGAGACAACTAATAAGCCATGCAGAGCTATAAACTGATGAAGATTTGCTGATCTCTTGTAAGAAGTGAAGCACCAAGAGTTTTCATATAATATGCTCTTAAGGAAGACTCCAGCATTCACTCTATCTGAACAAGATGCTTTAAGCTTAGTTTCCTCAAGACTTTTGTGCCATTTATGGAATATTTCTGCATGTAAAACAGGAAATTAGTGCACTAAAAATGACTTACGCACCAAATTAGCCTGTTCTCATATCCACAGAATCCCAAAGCAGCTGCATTTAACTCTGACCCAAGTATTCACCTCAGGGACGAATTACCTAGAGAAGCTGGAGTCTGATGGAAAAGCATTCACACCTTTGGGAAGCTAATTTTACATGTTCAGCAATAACTTCATTTTGTGGAAACAAGTGCATGTCGTGCTATGACCCAGTGTGGCAGCAGCCATTGCCACAGCACCAGATCCCCACAGGGCTGCTCCACCTGACTGTTCTCGTTATGCCTTTTCACATTAGGTGAACCCTACAAATATATTCCCACCTAAAAAGTGAATCAGTGTGCCCAACCTCAATAAGCTACATGCACGGCAGTGCCACGCTTTCCATGCCTTGCTGGCGCTGGAATGCAAGTCTCACCCAGAAGCAGGCGCACAAGTCTTGTAATCATCTCTTTCCATGTCTTCCTGTGCCTGAAGGGCAGGTGGACCATGTTATACACTGGCATCCCAGACTGTGGGACCTTTCCCCACCCATTTTCTGGGCGTTTTCCAGAAATGTAGATCTTCTCCCACCTTCAGCAAGGAGGCACCACTCATAACTTCCCTGTACCTGTTGCTCAGGCTCTGGAGGTGTGTTAGCCTCAGGGAGGTTATAATCAAGAGCCAGAATAGGAATTTACTTCTTCTGCTCTCTTCAACTCTAGTGCAATTTCCTCTGTTTACATCTGCAAGCTAGAGTCAGCAGAAACATCCTGCACAGACCAACTCCACAAGTACATAATAAATAAATAATAACAATAACAGTTTGTGTTAATATAGCAACTCTAATCCAATTATCTGAAAGCTTTTTGCAAATACTAATTAATTAAGTCTTGCAACACCCCTGTGACATAGGTTGTTATTATTATCCCCATTTTATACACGATAAAGAGGAGCCACCAGAACACTGCTTCCCTCAAGCACATGGTTAGCAGCATGGCCAGAGCAAGCCTCAGCTGGATGGAGCCCTCAACCTGCACTCCAGCACCACACATCACATCACTCTGAAAAAGGAGGGGTTTTGGGGGAAAGAGTGCCATCCTACAACAGCAGGAGAGTGGGAAACATCCCAGCCATGGTAACATGCTACCAGAGTCAACCTTCACATGCAGCAAGCACCAAACTCCCTCTTGCTGCATTCCTGGCCCAGAGGAACCCTGCAGGGCCACACAGAAGGAAGATGAGATCACACCTTACCCCTCCAGCCATTAGAACAGCACCGAGCAATAACTGTTTGTGTTGGGTCTCCTCCAAGGCAGGGGTTGCAAAACAAAGAGGCATGGGGCAAGGGCTCAGCCCCCAAAAGGGCTCATAAGAGCACAGGAGTTTTTTATGGGCAGCTTGGGTCTCCTCCAGGTGCCATGAATTTGAGCATCCCCAGAAAAATCTGGAGCCGTTGGTGCGCAGTTAGGAAATGGCCTATCCCAAAACGGCCGGTGGATGGAGCTGGAGGGATCTGGTGCTTCCCAGGGGCTCCACCATCAGCCGCGTCCACGGCAGTCAGGGAGCGTGCGCGCTAGGTGTGCAGCCACCTCCGCAAATAAGCTGCCCTGATGCTTCTTATATGTCTCAGCAATTTCAATGCTCACTTTATTCATCAGTCCTTTAACGGAGATTCTAACATCAGGAAAGCAAATAATTTTTTAAATTGCATTTTATGAAAATTAGTAAGAAGAAAGTTGCTTTCCACTCACTTTCTGCTGAAAGCAGGTTGGATTACGTTATATATCGGGAAAGTCAAGGCAAAATACCTTTGGAAATTACCCTTTTCTTCTGGAAGGGAAGCACATTTGAAGGGCTTTGCATTTGTTACAACTAGTTTGCACCCACCCTGGTTTTAATTAACTGCTGTTGGCTGGAAGAGCTGCTGCAGCTCCCTGGACCAACCACCCAAGTCAGGGGCACTTTGGGCAGCAGCGTGGATGGAGCCATCCCTCACCTCATTTCAGTGAACCCCAACACAAACGAAACAATGGAGAAAAGGAAATAGCTGATGTTTCAGTTGTACTTTTTCAGGAACATGCTCTTTTTTCACCCCAGAAGAGTGTTGCTGTCAAACCCATCCCCACTGTGCACTGAGCTGTAGGCTTCTTGGTAGTAACGTGGGGAACCACCCTTTCATCTGCAATGAAATCCATCCTCCCCATTTTTAACATCCAAGTAATAAAATTCACACAGCTAAATGAAAGATGTTGTTAATTATTTTATGGACTCGTTGCCAATTCATTCCCTCCCGTGTTATACTGAGGTCAGCGTAGTGCTGCAACTTGTCCCCTGCTTCCTCAGCAGCACAGCACAGGCAGCACAGAGAATGGGCAAGAAGGTGTATTGGTTTAAGTCAAATATGATAAGGTGTGTTTGCTAGTTGATTACTAAACCTGAGAATGATCAAATGGCTCCAGTGGAGGAGAACTGGGTACAGCAGCTCATAGCAAGTGCTGTGGCTAATTCCAGACCAAAGGGGAAGCAGGATAAGAGGAAATTTATGAGTAAGCTCTTGAAGTAATGAAATGAAAGTAATGCTGATTGGCCTCATTTTCAGCAGTTCAAAAGCTGATCAGCATCGCTGAAGTAGTGAAGGATCAACTGACAATCATTTCTGCAGTGAGGAGCAGGGCTAACCTGCAGAACACAGCACAGGGGGTCCGGACACAGAGACACAGAGCTGCTCACTCCATGTGCCCTGCAGCATGGCCTGGACATCCCACTCGCCATGCCGGGGCACCAGCCCAGGTCTTTTGGGATACGGGGTGCACAGTGCCAAGTGGGGACCAGAGCAGCTCACCGACTCAGGGGTTTTGCCTGTGTAAAATAGGGGACCAAAGCAGGAGAATGGGTGAGTGCCCAGAGGTACCTGCCAGGAGGGGAGCACAGTGCATGGAAAGCACTATCCTGTACAAAGAGCAGCTTGTGCCCAGCCAGGCTTCACAGGGACAGGACATTGGCCAAGGTCCCACCTAATTTCACCTTGTCCACGGAGCTCATGGGGCTGCCCAGCACATGTCCTCCCTGATCACCCATCAGTCGAGAAGCTGGTAACCAATAAATCAGACTAAATCCCAGCAGATACTCTGTTATACCAGAGCCTGTTTTTAGGATTAAGGACGTTTCTTTCCAGTAGTTCATAGTGTGCTCACCCAGAAATGGGGCAAGGAGAAAGAAAGGTGCTTTTCTCACTAATATACCTTCACTTCAAGACAAAGTTTGACCCATGTCTGGGTCAGAATTGTGTGGGAGTACATTATTTGTGAACACAGAGCTACCTGGAAAACACGTGATTCCTCTGAATTTGGACAAAACCATCTGCCCACAGGTTGCACCAGCACACTGGTGAAACGTAGTTTATGGAAATGTTTGTCTCTTCCTGGCTAATGTACTGTGTTATGACTAATTTTTGTAGGCCACATTGCATTAAGTCAGGATGTGCAGTCAAAACAACATGCCTGATAAAATCTTATGGAAGACCATGAAATGCAATCTATACATTTTGAAACTGTGGAGAGAAAAATGGCCTTTTCCACCTACATGTTGATTCAATCCTTATGTAAGCACAAAATCACTGCCCATAAATGTATATGGCCAAAACCGCTGCATTTCCAGCATCATTTCCAATATCAGGGAGGAGGGGAAAGGGGGGGGGCGGGGGGGGCGGAATATGAGCCCCAGACGAGTGAAGTCTTTTTAAGCTTTGTATTTTGATAGTGAACACAGTGGGCTAGTTCAGTTCAGCCTCTGTCATGCAGAGAATCCCAATCCACAGCTGCACCAGCTGTTTCTCAGGACACATTCGTTGTGCCTGTCTGAGTCGTTCCCACTCCGAGGGGGTTGAAACCCAAACCCTATTTGTATAGAAAACAAAATCCCATCAGAGACCATGATGTCCGTGCAGAGAAGCACGACGGGGCCAGCGGCAAGTGAGGCTCTCCGAGACGAGGCTGTTCACAGAGGAACTTCCCTCAGGGGTACACTGAGGTGGTGGGGTACAGGCATGGGGCTGCTGGTGCGGCGGGGGGATGCGGATGGCGGGAGGATGTGGTGCGGGAGCGGCGGGAAGATGCTGGGGAGGTGGCCCAACGGCAGAGCCCGGAGGGGGTTGGTCGGGGCTCGGCGACGTTCGGCAGCGTTCTGTGGGGGCTCGGCGGGGCTCGGCGAGGGCTCGGAGGGGCTCGTCCGGGACTCGGCGAGGCCCAGCCCACGAGGTGGCAGCAGACCCTTTGTAATGCGGCGCTGGCCGGCGGCGGGCGGGGGCTGTGACGGGACAGGCGGGCCCCGCGCTGGGCGGGTGGGGTGAGGGGCTGCCGGGGGTACGCTGCCTGCAGCGGGGCGGCCTTGCCCTGGAGACCTCTCCTGGTGGAACAGGGGCTGCCGGGGAGTGCAGCCGCGTTCCCTCACGCGCCAGGGGGGCACTGCCCCGCAGCCGGCCCGCGTCAGCCACCCACCGGATAGAGCTCCGGCTGTTCTGCCGCGTTCAGCGCAGCTCGCTGGCGTGCTGCTGGTTCGATACGGAATTTCACCTTGTTTTAAACGTGGCCACAGGAGAAAACTGTAGGTTAAATACCTTCCTTGGAACCGATCCCTCAGGGAGGATGAGCGATTCCAGAGAAGGCCATGGGGATGCTCCAGGAGCCGCACACGGGTGCGTGGGGGCTGCGTGGTGCCACGTGCCAGGCGGGCAGGAGGCCCCTGCGGCGGGGTGGCGCAAGTAGTGCTGGTTTAGCTACATGGCACAGTCACCAGTGCAAAGCCAGGCAGGGAACCATCATAATACAGCAGCTGGTGATCGTACCTGGGGACCTGCGGCGTGATGACAGATGGCTGAAGGTGGTTTTCTATATAAACCGAATTGCTGTCCGCGCTGATTTCCCCCGCAGAGAGCTCGGGCGCTAGCAGAGACTGCTATGCTGCTTCTCAATTAAGCAGTCAAGACGTGCTGAATAATAAATGAGCGCAGAAAGGCCTGGGCGGTGGCTGGGACAGAGGCCCCGGGTAATGCGGTGAGCACAGCGCCGGCAGAGCGCTCCAGCCCCGGGCTCTGCCAGGGCAGCTCCTGTCCATAGAGCCTGACTTTCTCACCGTAGCCAGTGCCTTCTACCCTGCAGCGCTGGTGCGGAGGACCGAGCCTCAGGGCCCAATCATCCCACTGTTCGCCTCCTTCAATGCTCTTCTCACAGCTGCCAGTTCCTATCGCCTTTGCATCTCCAATACATAGACTGCTGCCTGCCCTAAATGAGTTATGGGGGGCTGTATCTATACATGTGAGAATAAAGTGCATGTTAATTAAAAGACATGACATCAAGCAAGACCATCAAATGTCAGTTACATTAAATCAGGTGAATGAGTCCCCTATCCTGCTCAGTTTTAGCATTTATTTTTGGGCAAAGCATAGGCACAATGCCGTTTTACTCCCACTTTGGGTGGCAATACACCTTTGTTGAAAAGACTGTAAGGAGTAGAGAAGTGAAAGGAATTAATATAGTTTGAGGTTATTGCTTGGGTGGGCAGGAGCACATGAAAATTCAAAACATCCTAGAAGCCCGTAGGTGTAGGCAAACTCCTGGCAGTTGAGACAACTGATTGTTCAGAAAATGCAAAGGGACAAAGCAAAGCATCACTGAACCTGAAAGATAAAGGCCCTGACAATAGAGGCTTTTTACCCCCTGAGTCTTTCTTTTTTAATTTTTTTCTTTTTGCCTGTTTGTATAAGTAAAACCCAATCTGAGCAACTGGAGCATCAGCTCTTCACAGTGCAAGGTAATTTAGGTGGAGCAGCCAACAAGATCACTAAAGATCCTCTAAAATAAGCCCCATATATGTATCATCATTTGTCCTGGGTTCATGCCAATGCATTCTTCTCAATTCCGTTGGCAGCAGAATGCAGGCCACAGTTCGCTTTTACTTGGAGGGGCGTCCAGT
>WYDI02015070.1:0-13125 GCA_009867235.2 Psittacus erithacus
GCCGCCGCTGCTGCCGAGCCCGGCGCCGTGAGCCGCGGGCAGGCCCCGCCTCGGGCAGCGCCTGCCGGCCGCGCCTGGGCCCCACTCCCGCCAAGGCCTCTCAGCCCCGCCTGGCGAAGGAGGACGGGCCCCGGCAAAGGCGGGAATCCAGGTTTGGCCGCGGGGGAGCTGAGCCAGCTCCAGTGCCGTCCTAGCAGTGTTGCAACCTGGTCTAGTGGAATGTGTTCCTGCCCATAGCAGGGGGTTGGAACTACATGAGCTTTAACGTCCCTTCCAAACCCAACTATTCTGTGATTCTCTAAGTCTTGGGAATTGGTGTATTTGTGGGTTTTATCAGCCCTTCAGGAAACGCACAGGGTTGGAGGGGTGGTCGTGGGCAGAAAGGGCTGTAAAGGAACCTGTAGTAGGTGCCAGAGAGTGCTTGTTGCTGGTTTTTTTTCCGGACCAGAAAATCATGATTGAAAAAATTCCAAGTATTTTTGCTATTTCTTACATGTGGTTGTGTCGTATTTTATTTCTAGCAAGACAGCCATCGCCTCGTGTTAAGGAGGTCTTTCTGTTCTGACTTGGGAGTCTGGCTTAAGGTGAGGCAATAACTCTTGCTGGAAATAATACTGTACAATGTAACACAAGGCTCCTTAAGGTGAGTGCTGGAGCAAGGTTCAATTTTTAATCGACATTGTTTAACTAACAAGCAATCATGTAGGAAAGGGCCAGCGCCTCACCCGGGTTCTGCTACCATTGTTAGAGGGCAAATACAAGTAACTAGGAGCCTTCACCACCAAAGCTGCCCAGCCTGAGGGTGAGGCCCTGCTCGGCTTGGGGAGAAGCACTCCCATTCCAAACCATGCAAGTTCCAGAGGTGTATGGACAAATTAAAGAGAGTAAACGTAGGCTTATTTAGCTATCTGTATTGCCAACCTGTTGCCAGCCTTCATATCAGAACAAGGAAGCAGCACAGTGAAAAGAAAAATGCAAATACTTGCCTGCCAGGATTGAGGAAGTCCCTGTGGCTCCAAGAAGACAACACGTGCAGGGAATACATTAAGTCAGAGAAAACCAGCGTAGGCAGGTACAAGTAAACACACATCAGGAAGAGTTATCTGAACTGCATGCCCATGAAGCACATCTGCCTCAGTGTCCATTAGGACCAGGAAAACAGTGTGAATTTTTGGGTCTATAATTCACAAAAGATATTTGATGGCTGTGCTGCAAACATGGTTCTGGACAGAGCTACCACTGTAAAAACACAGAAACTTCAGCCTGTCTGTTGGGTTTTTGTTTGTTTATTTGTTTGTTTGCTCCTCCACGGGGTTCAGTTTTGCTTGCCAAGTTTACGAGCCCAAACATAGCAAAATTCAACCATCACAGGGAATACATTTCTGCACAAAGAGGGAATTAAAGTATATGGCTGGAAAAGGGAAGGGATGGTATGCCAGAAGGCGGGAGGTGATCCTTCCCCTCTGCTCAGCACTGGTGAGGCCATACCTTGAGGGCTGGGTCCAGGTTTGGGCTCCATAATACAAGACACGTGGTCATACAGGTGAGAGTCCAATGAACAGCCACTCAGACAACTAAGGAACTGAAACTTCTCTGCTATGAGAAGAGGCTGAGAGCCGGGTCTGTTCAGCCTGGAGAAGAGAAGGCTGTGGGGGATCTCATCCATGTGTATACGTACCTGATGGGAGGGTGCAAAGATGTTGGAGACAGGTTCTTCTCAGTTGTACCCAGTGACAGGACCTCTGGGGAAATGGGCACAACCTGAAACACAGGAAGTTCCCTCTGAACATCATGAAATGCTTTTTCACTGTGAAGGTGACCAAGCTCTAGTACAGGGTGCTCAGCGAGGTTGTGGAGTCTGCATCCTTGAAGATATTCCACAGCTATCTGGACATGGTCCTGGATAACTGCTCTAGCTGGCCCTGCTTGAGCAGGATTTGGATAAAGTGAACTCCAGAGGTGCCTGCCAACCTCAACCAGCCTGTGATTCTGTTAAAAAATGAAACAGACACATTCCTCCACAAAAAAAAAAACCCAAAACCAACCCAAATCGAAACATGCACTCATTTTAATGAGTCTGTCAGCAGAGCTTCCTTGCATCATCTAAATAAGCAAGTACTAATTCTGTGCCAGTTACAGGTAACACTACCCGTTTGTTTTTCTCTCATCAGTTTTGGGCAGTCTGCCATTACTTGTAGGCAGCTTCACAAATGTCTTTAATTAACCCCAGTTTGTCTACAAGGATTTCAGCACCTCTCCCTTGCAGGTCCTCCTTGGGGAGCTGTATGAGGTGGGTGCCCCTGGCTGCTGAGCCCAGTTGAGGAGCAGCACCTCTGGCCAGAACAGCCTGAACAGAGGGGAGGTGGCTGGGCAGAAGTGCAGCTACCAGGGCAGCGAGCTCTTCAGAGAACAGTGAGTTCTGGAAATAATTAACACACAGCGCCAGCAAACGAGCGCAGCCGTTACGGCCCTGCCTTTAGAGAGCACGTTTACAGATTCAATGGCAAGTAAACTGCACCGTGTGCAGCTTTCCAGTGCTTTTAGAGATGACATCCCCAGAGCCTCATCCGCTGGCAATATAATCTCAAAGTAGCAACGGCATTCACAGGGAGTGGGAGAGCCTCCTCCAAACATGTACGTGTGCCAGACACTAAGAACCAGCAGCTTTTGGAAATGTTGTAGTTGGAAGAGCCATGAATGCAGCTTCATGGGCTGCCTCCCTAGGTTCTGTTGTATGCTTTGCGGCAAGTTTGCGCCTCGGCTTTAGGGTCTGATTTTAACTTTAGTTGTGACTTCCTGTACAACAGAAATAGCAGTTCTTAATTGTTATTAATTTCCCATTACATAATCTTAGAGCATGCTGGCATTCTAATAAACTTGTAAAATTCAGTCCAGAATACATAGGCAAATCATTTAATAGGATTCACAAACACACACCATAAGCTCAAAAGAAAAAAAGTCACTCCTTCCAGCCCAGTGCAATGAGAAGCTACAACTATTTTCTCCCTATGCAGCTTTTAAAAAATACGGTACTTCTGCCTGCTTATTCCTGCTTACAAAGCCAGCACAAAGTTAAAAATTCTACTGTTAATGTACTTGGCATCAGGAGGAGAAGTGCCATTATCCCCAGGAGACAAGTGAGGAAACAGAGACAGAGAAATTGAGATTAAATTATAAAGGAAGCATGTGGCAAAGCAGGGACTTTGGACTCCGTGTCTCCAGACCAGCATATTCATCACAAAATTAATGTTGGTTTAGGTTTGGTTTTCTCTCCCATCTCTCTCTGCTAGATGAGAGTAAAAAGCAGTTTTAAGGAGACACATGCTTTTGATATTCTGTTTCCAGACCACTTTAAGGCTTCCATCGCTGTTGAAATACCAACATACAGTCCTGTGGCTGGCAGTGGTAGAAGTGGCTGCACAGAACCTTTATCTGTTCAGTTATACACACTACTATCAGCTGTGCTGAGACCAAACAAGACCATTACTGTAGGCCTGGGGAAGAAGTGAGAAAGAAGGGATATTGGGGAGACAGAATGGAAGGCTTGGTAAAAGAATTTGACTGCTGTCTCCAGCCACAAATACCAGCATTTTTATACCAATTTCTGACTCATTTCCAGAAAAAGTATTTCACAATTTTGCCATAGTGATACGAAGGAATAAGTAGCTTGCAGCTGTGGTATTTGCTCTACCTTTTGCTTTCTCCCAGAACTTTATGTAACCGCAGATGGCGTATTTATGGGATTGCTGAATGGTTTGTGTTGGAAGGGACCTTAAAGCTCACCTAAGTTCCACCCCTCCTGCCATGGACAGGGACACCTTCTACGAGAAGAGTTTGCTCCAGCCTGGCCTTGAACACTGCCAGGGACAGAGCAGTCACAGCTTCTCTGGGCAACCTGTGCCAGTGCCTCACCACCCTCATAGTAAAGAACTTCTTCCTAATAGCTAATCTAAACCTATCCTGACTCCAGGTGCCTGTTAACACAGCAGCCTTGTGCATGTTTACCTTAATATGAAAGGTGGGTTTCAGTTATAAACTGTGTCAGTGTTCTTCATGTTGTGCCTCCAAAGTTTGAAGTTAAAGCAACAGCAAAGGAAACGTTGACCATTTAAGTATGAATAATTTTTGAATACAGGGGGTACTGCTAAACATTTATAGCAAAACTGTCAATGAATTCACAAGTAACAAATAATTTAAGTTTCCCAACTTCCCAACTCAAGTGTAGAGATAAGACTTGACCATTGTTTGATCTCCATAAAAATCTTTGCTATTAAAAAAAAATTGTATGTAGGCTATTCAGAATAGTAAGAGTTTTCTTTTAATCATTCTGACATCCTTATAAAAGCAAAGCCGAATTTCTGCTTCATGCATTTTAGACACACCTAGCATATTTGGCTTCATGTTTTTCTGGGAGATGGAAGGAGATTGTTCAGGAACAGGGATATAACTTTTATAGATCAATCTTGAAACCATGCAACATTGATTAAATAAAAAACTTCCATACTTAGCAGCATAAATTTCTGCTTCAAGACAAGGTCAGGAATTGGATGGACACAGTAACAGCTAAAGAAAAAGCTGATGGCAGCACAACAGAACAGGTACTTTGAAAAGTAACTTAATGACTTTTGGCATTCGTGGTAGTATTCTCACAGTTTTATTTAAGCTTGTACACCACTTGCATATAACAGAAACATCCACAGCAGCATTCATTGCTAGTAATGCTTTAAAAAAAAAAAGTTCAGGGTGTCCATTCCTAACTGAAAGCTTAGTCTACATTGGTAGGTAAAGCTATAAAAAGAGTTAATTTAATCCACAGTCACCCTTTCTGTTTACCAGGCTGTCCTCATTATGCTCCACCTATCCTAAAAAATAAATCACTCCCCGAGCCACCCCAAATTCCTAACCCACCCATCAGAAAGAGTTTTTCAAAGTCTTATCTGTTCAGCTACAGAAGGTAGGGACAAATCTGATGGCAAATCCTGCTGACAAACGCATCCTTCTCTACCGCATGTGTTAGCACAAGCACCCCTAGCTATTGCAAGATCAGTGGTATTGCCATAGATTAAAACCAAAGTCATTGCTTGAGGCTAATTTGATGCAATTAGTTATAATTAACCATATTTTGTTTAGTTATTTGGATGGTTTTGCTAATGCCAGTATTCAGATGTCCTCCAAAGAGCGGAAACGCAGCTCAAAAGTCAGGCAGCACAAAAGTCAGTCAAATAGTTTGGGAGACGGGTTCCAATGGGAAGTAATTTAAGTCTATAATTTTTCAATGTTAAACTTTTTGTCACTGCAACTTCTATCCTTCACAGAATGTTACAAAAGCCATGGTTCACTTCATTATGTTTTCTGACAATCCTCCTCCTGCAAGAGCAGCCTGATATATCCACTATCCTCCACTGCTCTGCAAACAACTGGTTTAATCAGTTTCCCAGAGAAAGGCTGGTGGGGAACCTCAGGGCAGGGGCAGAGAGCCACCATGTCAGCAAGAGGAGTTGCCGTTTCAGTTTTTATTGCCTCCATCTGCTCTCTCTCTGCTGTTGCAGAGGCTGCATTAGTGACACCCATCTGTCCCCTGTGAAGGCTGGCAGCTTTGCCTGGGTTTCTGCAGACCACTCACAAGAGGAACATGAACTAGTCTGTATAAATATTTGCATGCTAAAAGCCAAAAATGGTACAACTGGCCTTTTGCCTTGGCAGAAGTAATGCTGAGCATCAGCAACTTAACTCCGCAAGGGGAATGACGGCAGTAAACCAGTACTTAGGTAAAAGCCTTCTTCTGGAGTACTGTAATAGGTTCTATAGTTTTTACTTTTGGGATGTTCTGCATGCTGCAAGGGGCAAGAGATCCAAGAACTAATACGTACCTCCACTCTGGAAACAGTCCAACTGTTCTCAGAACAAACTTCGATTTTCAAGCAATGAAGCAATAAAATCCTCTTAAATCCTATACTCATCTGCAGCTGTCTATCAATTTAAAACACTTTCAAAGGCCATTATCAGAAGACTGGGGCTGTGCCCGTGCCCAAAACAGCACACTGGTTTCTACACTGATTATCTTTACCTTGGATTCTTAAGAAGCCTGCAGGGATTTACTGACAACAAACAGAATAAATATTTCGCTAATACTGAAGTGGATTGGATTGTTGGAGCAGTAATTGACTTGCATTTTTCCACTTTGATTTACTATCCTCAATCTCTATTACTCAGCCCAGCCTTGATCCTGAGGGTGAGCCTGAGGAACACAGGACAGGAGGGAAGCTCTTGAACCCAAGACACATCTTCTCATCTTTGCAAGACAATGATAAATTTTAGATCAAATTCAATTTGAAAAGCAGTCAAATTATTTCCCTTTCCCATAGCATGTATACATTTACGTGAAAGCTGTTAAAGTTGACTTTACATATCAGGCTTTTGTTTTTCTGACTATTTTGTATCCATTTGTTACGTCAACTTCTTTCTGTACCTTATGCTCCCCTCTCTGACCATGTATTTGTATAATAAACATGGCCTAACACAAACATGGATAGCAAGAAGATAAACACACCAAGCTCTCACTTGAATCAATACACAAACCAACCACCTTTTCATCCACAGAGCATCTAATCTTTGTGCAGATACTGAAAAATTATCACAAGGAATTAGGAAGGAGGTTGTTTTGTGCCCTTTGAAGTCGAGTGCTATTAGAAGGGAGTGCTGATTTTTAAGGTGGCTTAAAATAAAAAATACTAAGTGCAATCCTTCTGACAAGCACATTAATACCTTCTGCATCCCTCCTCTCCTTCGTGTCAAACATTGTCAGACTGTTGGTGACAATCTAGTAACACATTTGAAGTCATTTAAATGAGCCTTTTTTTTCTTAAAACTTGATTTTTCCTAAAAAAAAAAAACAACACCACAAAACCCCAAACAAAAAAAAACCCACAAAACAAAAAAACCCCAAACAACAAAATCCACCTAAAACCCCAAACCCCTATAACAAACCAACTTCTCTTCCTCTTCCATCCATCTAGAAGTATCCATCACTGTTACTGTGTTCCAAAGTAAAGACTGCAGCTACGACACCAGATTCATAAAATCTTCTCTTTAATACTTCAGTTAACATCCCCTTGTCTTCCACCTGAGAAGTATTGTCTCAGGTAGGAACAGGCATTCAGGGAAAACAGGCATTCTGCTGGGTAAAGGTGAATTTTATTGCAGCGACAGCCACATGAAAAGGCCATGAAAAGACACATTTCCAACCAAACACTTGTCTATTCAGGCTAACGATTACAAAATTACTATAACAAATAAATTTTTACTCCTTCATACATTTGGTTTCTCAGCTTGTGGATGGTAACTGCTACATGCAAGGCTCCTAAGAAAGATATTTTTACAGTACCAGTAGAACTAGCAGGTAGCTGAAGAAGTATTGGTGCACTGGATGAAGCCAGGGTATAAGCCAAATGAAGCACAAGAGGTTAAGCTGCCTTCAAAGCCACTTAGTACAAACTAAGTGGAGCTTTTAACTATTCCTCCACAATTTCAGAATATATAATCTGTTATCAAAGCAAAAGGATGGAGGAAAATAGCCAAAGGAAGATTTAAATTTAGAAAATAAACTAAGCACTTATTCTCTCAATTATAGTTTGGCAAAGGAAGGTCATGAAAGAAAAAAGAAACTCTACTCTTCCAGGTATCACTTCTAACATGGGTTCCCTTTGGCCATCCTGACCCTAAATCCAACTAGCTGCATCTGCTGTGCAGCCTGACAAGCTCTGGTTTTCCAGTCTTTCAACTGGAGCACATTTTGCTTGCACAGATGAGTCTCCTTCTGGGTAAAGCAAAGAGGAAAGGTGTATAACCCGTCTTTAAGTCAGCACAGGTACTTAAAAAAATCAGCCATGGGGCACATGCAGGCCTGGGAACTCTGAATCACTCCCATTTTTGGGTTTCAATTAATAGACAGTCTGCATAGTGACAGTAGAGTCTGTTTTGTTTTTTTTTTTCTAATTATACCCTCCTTAGGCTTGGGCTGAAGGCAGGCTCATAGAGGAGTAAGAATTGGTCCTAAGCTTGTAAACTCTGGGCAGGGGTTACGCTTTCTGAGAAACATCCTAACAAATATGGCACTGTAAAGAAAACAAACAAAAGAAGCAGAAAGCAAATTCAGCACAGTGCTCTTCCAAAGGAGAGCACCACAGTATACCAAGAAGCAGCATTACTGGTTAAATCTTCAAATTGCTTTTTGAAAGCAGATCACAGCTACAATGCTGTACATTACAAATGCAAATATATGACATACAAAAAGTTTTCCACGCAAAATAATCCTGCTTCCAGGCCACATTTTTCTATGCCATTTACTGCAAGTGTATATTAAACTTTGATACATTTGCTTACAGTTTATTGCCACAAAGGTAAATTCTGGTAATCTTAGCAACAGAACAGAGCTTAGTAACAGTTATTAAAATATTTTTACAGTAATTAAGATCTTACTCTTCCATTATAAGAAAAAAAAAAAAGAAAAAAGTGATGCAGGTTGTCCACTACATTCAGAAGTACGATAGTTGAGTTTTACTGAAAACCAGTGAGCATGCAACTCAGACTTGAAAGAAGTCAATAAGGAACTGGTATTTAATACAGCCAGACATACATGTCACTTGCATACATTCATTCACAGCTTAAAAACATTAAATAATCTACAGTTCTGAAATATGTGCATTTTAAAAGGAACTTGTCACAGCTTTTCAGTGACAGCCAAGCAGACATCATGCAGAAGAGACTAAATCAGGTCAGCTGCAAACTGTATTTGAACTAAGACAAAGTTGTACCCTTCCACTCATGTGCTTTCACTGTTAAAATCACAGCAGGAGAATGACTTGCGCTTATTTTCATGCATGTTTCAAATCTCTCCTGTCTTGCTCTGTTTTGGCATTCCTTTGAGTGATGTTAACTAAATTCAGCTGTGAATAAATAGTCAGAATTCAACATCCCAGACTCAGAGCAAATTGTGAATGTTGAAGATATGGTAATTGTTTCAAAAGCCTAAACTTAGCTTCATGTTTGCTATTTACATTTTCACGCTACAGACATCCAAGAGTCTCATCCCCTCTCTACTATTTATCAGTTTTGTGATCTGAAAGTCCACAGAGAATGTTTTCACCAGTAGCACAAACCATAACAACTCTGGTTAAAACACACACTGGAGGGGGGAAAGAAAAACAAAGAAACATACAACACCTTGCCCCCCTCTCCTCCCCCTCTCCCCCCAAAAAAACCAAAACAACAAAAAATATTGCTTAAGACTGTGAAAAAGAATTAAAATATCTATATAAAGTCTGCTGGCTTTGATGACCGTGTATTGAAATATATATAAGCATAAACTTAAACCAAAAGCACAGTGACTGCAGTTTATTTGCAACATGTGCTGCCTTTCTGTTCATATGTCTAGATTAATCTCAGCCCCAAATAAGGCAATATTAAAGGAATGAGCATCCTTTCCTCAGGGCCTCAACTAAGATAAATAAGAAATAAAGAATACTATTTAGTATTGGTATGTATACCAGGGAGTGATTCTCTGTAAAGCAGCACAGAGAGTGTGAAAATCTGAGTGAAAAAGATAGAAAGACTTTGGTTGAAACAGAGTTGTAAGAAAATTTGTCTTAAATTTAATAAATTACAAATAAATTAAGCTGATGAAAGGCAGCATGGACTATAAAAAGGGGAAAAGAAGACTGAAGCTAAAAAACAACAAAAAAAAGCTGCTGTGGTGGTAACAGAAGAAGCACTTCTATGGCAGAGATTTATTTTTCTTGAAGCAAATCAAAACATTCTGTTGAATAACCTGGAACACAGATTATCTCATCTGTGCAGAAGATTTGTGCAAATGATGTGTGCAAACACAGAGAAATGAGAGAAGGGTATAACATCTTCAATCATTAGAAAATTTAAAAGGTGCACCTACTGACAAAAGCTCCTTCCTTTTCTCTCAGAAGTTATCATTAAGAGTCTGACCTACAGACTCAGATTCTTCCTTTAGTGTCTTCAATATGAGTAAGTCCGAATGAGTTTAGCCTTTTCACCTACGTACAGAAGTCGCTACAGTAATGGAACTTCCTGCTCTTGAACACAAATTTCTAACCCCTAGTTAAAAAGCCATAGCTTAAGCCCTTTCTCCCAAAGCTTCAGCTCAGTTATGACCTCAGACTCTTGGATTACTATCCCAAAACTTCCACTGGTGCCACTAATCTCTACTACAATGCCATCCTCCAGATGTGTCAAGCATTGTATTTCATATAGTTTTACGCACCCTCTACATTTTGTGGACCATTGCCTTGATATTTTCAATCCAGCTTCTGCAAAATAACCCCAACAAAACACGAACAAAAAAACCCCAGCAAACAAAAACCCCCAACCCCCAAACAAAAACCCCATCACAAACAAACACAAAAAATCCCCTCACAGGACTAAAAATTCAGTCATGTTAAAGCAGAAAATGCCACTTCTGTTTCTTAAAGGACTTACATTTTGTAAGCATCACCAGAGAGCAAATAACAATTTTAATTTCTTCATCGTGCAGAGAATAACACTAACCATACAGATTAGCAAGCTGAAAAAAATATGTGAAACTGTAAACACTTTAAAATGCCTTAAATCTAGTTCTGGTTATTCCAGTTACTACATTAGACCAAGTTTTTAAATCAGTTTCAAACGAGTCATCATAGGTTTGTCAAATTCTGTTTCCAAGCAATTTGCAATTAATTTGTCATGTCTCATTATATTACTGATCATCAGCTTTAACATTTACAACAGAATCAGTTCACTGCTATATCAGAGTGCAATATAGGACAGTCTTTCACAGCTACTAATGGCTTCTTTCTTAGAAGAGTCTAAAAAGCCAGAAGAAACACACAGAAATAAAAACTTGTAATTCAATGCTACAACACCAACAGGTTGTTCTTCTATATAAAGATTTCTGGTTTTGCAACTGTGGAATGTGTTTAAAGATTCAGCGTTTTCACTCTTATCGAAGTCCTGACCAGCTGTGGAGGTACGAAGCCCACCCAGAGGATCGTGAGCTACTCTCTTCCTCACCTGAAGGAAGAGGAAAAACATACTTTAAACTAAATTAGACATTACATAATTTGGTTACATGACCTTCTTTCCCCCACTGCTTCTGTCCTTTTTTCAATGCTATCCTCTTAAACTTGTTGAAGAGATAACATTCAATAGGCTGCCATAAATACATTCATGGATTTTACCACCAAGTCCACTTTACTTTGGGTACTTAACGATGTTTTAGAGGCCATTTATCACCTTTCTCCAGAAAAAATCCAATGAGTGTTCATTAGAGTACCAGAACAAGCTCTAAATGCTATGGTCTTAATTTACACCTCATCTTTCCAAATGCAAGCCTATCATGGAATGCAGTACTTTGCCACTTCCCTTAATTAATGTGACTTTGTTCAGAAGTCTTATGTGCTTATACATACATGTGGTACTTACTCTTTATATTAACAAAGTATAGCTCAATTGCTAGTGAAGTACATGAAGCTACACGTTGTTACTGAGAGGTGACAATTCATTAAGAAGTGTTTTAAAGGGGACAGATGCTCCGACTGTTTGAAGCAGAGCCAGAACTTTTTTATACAGTCACCTCTTCGGTTAATTTCATGCAAAGGCTGAACTCTTTTGTTCCTTCCCTAGCTCCTTTATTTCTTAAACAAAAAGCATATTTTCTCGAAGGGATTTTTGAAGTTACTGTATAGAAACCAGTATTGTATCTGCAGTACTGCACCGACAGAACCCCTTTAATTATCTGTTTAGAACATCTGCCAAGAAAGTAATCCGTATTCACCTCTATTTCAAGTTCATTTTAAGAGAAATCTTGAACTCTACTCAAAACATGAACAAATTACATTTTTTACAACTTACTACTATCTTCCTAAAATGCTTGTTTCAGAAGACATTATATGTATCTTAATGTTATTTATACTTTTGGGTATTTGTTCTATTTTCTGAAAACTGAATAGTAACTTCCCAACAAAGCAAAGTGGTTTTATTGCTAGCTCACTGGCACTACATTGCTAAGTTTTGTTTTCCTTCCGAAGTCTATAAAAGAAAGTGTAGAACTTCGTTTGCCTTTATTTTCACTTCTTTTTTTTGCGACCATGTTTTGACCACCACATACCTTGGGCAATTGCAACTAGCTTCCCCTTCTCTTCAGGGCTGAGCTGCAACATAGTGTCTATTACTGGGAGCAGCCTTTCCTTCTCGCTTCCTGATTTTAGAAATATGAACTGCAATAGAACATTCTTCAAGTATTCTAGATTAGCCACAGACTTTTCTCTCTCTTGATTTCTTTCCAATCTTCTTATTTCATTCTTAAGAAGCTGCAGATGAGGGAAAAAATATGCGATATTGTTTGCTTCATATAATGAGCAACTGAACAAAGATCTTTTGAAAAGCTAAAAAGCAAATTATGCAGCTTGCCTGTAAAGAATGATGTGTGCACAGCAACACATTCTGGACAAAAATCCAGTCAAAACTGAACACGATTATGTTGTCCAGAAATATATTTTTATCGCTCAAAAATAATCATTGTAATATAATCTATGCAGCAGTTGTAACACTGCTATACAATATATTAAATATTTAATATTTTATAACAATATTATATTATCAGTATAATAGCACTAATTATTCTATTCAGTGATAAAGAGTAATAGTTGAATATTCAAGTTAGCAGTGCGGCTCAAAGACTTAACAATATTATCATGCATCAAAAACATTTTATAAAAGAAAGTTTAGCATGTTTAAAGGATATTTTTATGTCAAAATGTTTCCAGAAAACTTAGGAAGGTACAATCAAATCAAATAAAACTCTATTAGTACATGAATCTCTAAACATGTATCTTCTTTTCATTTAAGACAGCTGAAAGGGGTTACAGGAAGAGAAACCAGACAATACTTCCCCTGGGATTTACTGCCCGCATCAAAGTGAAAACAGTAAGGGCGCTTTACTAAACATTAAACTTCCAAACTCTTGAGGGGTTTTTTTCATAGCAGCTTTTACTCCTCACCCCCGTCTCCACAATCCACCTGCATCCCTCACTGCCCAGAAACCCGGGGGGGGGGGGGGGG
>WYDI02015072.1:0-51904 GCA_009867235.2 Psittacus erithacus
CAGAGGGACCTTGACACGCTTGTGAGGTGGGCTGATGCCAACCTGATGAAGTTTAAGCATGCCAAGTGCAAGGTCCTGCACCTGGGTAGGAGCAACCCCAGGCACAGCTACAGATTGGGCAGAGAAGAGATTCAGAGCAGCCCTGTGGAGAAGGACCTGGGGCTGTTGGTTGATGAGAAACTGAACATGAGCCGGCTGCAGTGTGCGCTCACAACCCAGAAAACCAACCATATCCTGGGCTGCATCAAAAGGAGCGTGACCAGCAGGTGATGGCCAGGTTGGACAGAGCCTTGTGTGACATGGTTTAGTGCGAGGTGTCCCTGCGCATGGCAGGGGGGTTGGAACTAGATGATCTTAAGGTCCTTTCCAACCATAACTATTCTATGATTCTAATATTCCCTGATACTAGGTTTGTTTGTGAGCAAGGTATGGCTTTTAAAGAGAATACCCTGAATTTATGTTGATGGTGTTAATTATGACTTGGATAATCAGTTTAAAAGTTGGGAATTTTAGTCAGAGGTCTCTGCAAAATATCTCAGTCAGAATTACAACTGAAAACACATTTTACTTTGCACTCCTTTATGGAAGTTCTGATTTACCTCATGTCTTATATTTGCATATCTCGACCTTTTTTTCAAAAAAGAGCTTTCCTTCTCTGTCAAAAGAACTGCCTAAGTCAGCTGCTGTACTGATTCCCGTTTTTCCACATAAGAGATGCTTCATGTAACATTTAAAGAAAATCACAGCAAGTAGTAACTTACTGAGTGCCACTGTGAATGTGGTTTAAGAACTTATGCTTGAGAAATAAACATTCAAAATCAAGAGCAGAAAGGGTTTACTAGAGTGATACTTTGAACATCAGTGTTTTGGTGATGGTAACGCAAAGGCTTAACATTAGTTGCACCCACACCCATACACATGCATATACATCTATATAGCTATATAGAGAGATATGAAAATTTAATGCATATCATCCCCGGAAGTCAAACGCAGCAGTGATATGAAACAAGCTTGCACAGTGAAATTATTAATTTACTTTAAAAAGATAAGTGATTAAAACCCGCTCCTAAAGCTGCTGTGCCATCTTACCTCTGTGACCAACTGCAGATCATTTACATAGTTCTCTTCCGTGACAATGAGCTCATGGATGTATCCCTGCCTTTTTCTTTCAGTAGGCGTCAACATATCCAGAAGATGCAAGTCTGCACACCCTGGAAAACACAAAAACATCCTAGGTCTTACTCACAGTTGTTTGCAAATTGATTCAGATCTGTAGCGGTTCAAGTAACGCTTAATGAAAAGTAACTATTGCCTGTTCTGTTCACTTAATCATTCATACCTAACAGCACACCCCTAACAATGCTTCCACTCTTAGTGACACAAAACATAGTACTTAACTCGTTATTATCATTATTATTGTTGTTGTTGTTGTTATCAAATCAAGGCCATTTCTAAGTGCTAACTTTTCTCTGGTGACAAAGCTTAAAAGTCCCCCTCACCACTACCTGCCCATTTCCAACCTGACTCTGAAGTTCACTGTACCCTTTTGTGTTGTTCAACTGGAGCCACACTGTAAAACAAATCCACAAATGGATGGCAGTTAATAAAGAAGGGGGCAAAGCCTTCATCTGGTTTTACTGCCAAAGAAAATTTAGAGATCTAAAAGGTAACAGAACTAGGAAACAGTGCTATAGTGACCCAAACAGGCACTTTCAAATTATATATAAGCCCTTAGCTTATTGATATTCAAATTTCAAGGTTCACCTTTACCCTTCCAGTCAAAGTAAGCATCCTAATCAAGAAGGTACTGCAGAGCTTATCCACTTCTTCATGCTTCAATTAAAAATTGCTTCTAAATATTTGAAGGACTTTAGTAGAAACACATTTAGTTTACTGACATCACTCCAAGGATTTCACCCATTTATAGGCCAAGCCAAAGGGGTTGACTGTTGTTCTCTACCTTTAAAAGCATGGCAAGAGTTTGTAACTAAGAACTCATCTTCCATCAGTTTTGCCCTTTATTTTTTGTAAACCACCTGCCTTGTGTTTATCCTGTGTAGACGCCAGAGTTTCTGTATAAATTCTAGAATCTCAGATTTTATTTTCTGTCCTGAATTAGACAGAATATTTAATTAAAATTTTTTTTCTAAGCCGGTATTTTTCAGCTGACCTTAATTAAATTCCTCTGAAACTGGCAGGCAGAACATTTTCTTCCAGTTTTATTTTTAAAACTATTTTTATTATTGTTCTGCAGTAAAATGCATTTCAAAAAGCAACAGTGATTTGAAACAGGTTGAAAACATTTTGCTTTAAAAATGCACTATTTAAACGTATTTCTGTACAATCAAAATTCTTCAGTTCAGTTCTTTCCCCCACCTCTCAATAAAGTACGGACAAGTGAAAGCCAACTATACACTGGGCTGCATCAAAAGCAGCGTGGCTAGCAGGTTGAAAGAGGTGATCCTGCCTCTCTACTCTGCTCTCATGAGACCCAACCTGGAGTACTGTGGGCAGTTCTGGTGTCCTCAACATAAGAAGGACATGGAGCTGCTGGAGCAAGTCCAGAGAAGGGCCACGAGGATGATCAGGGGACTGGAGCACCTTCAGGCGAGAAAGTTGGGGCTGTTCAGCCTGGAGAAGAGGAGGCTGCATGGAGAACTCATAGCAGCCTTCCAGTACCTGAAGGGGGCTTATACGGATGCCGAGGAGGGACTCTTCATTAGGGACTGTAGTGACAGGACAAGGGGCAATGGATTAAAACTTAAACAGAGGAAGTTCAGGCTAGATATAAGGAGGAAGTTCTTTACTGTGAGGGTGGTGAGGCACTGGAACGGGTTGCTCAAGGAAGTTGTAAATGCTCCATCCATGGAAGTGTTCAAGGCTAGGTTGGATGGGGCTTTGGTCTAATGAAAGGTCTCCCTTAGGCAGGGAGGTTGGAAGTAGATGTTCTAATGTTCTTTCCAACCCTGACCATTCTGTGATTCTATGATTCTGTAAGTTCAGTATATTCCCCATTTAAACAAACTTTCCTTATGGAAGAAGTTCTGACTGAAAAATATTCAAGGGGACCTTCACTTCAGGGGGTTTAAAACGGTCAAAGCTTCTTTTTAAATTGTTCAGCAGCATCAACAATGACCCCAACCTGCTGAGATCTGATAGGAACGTTTTTAGATCAGATGTTTGCATAATGCTTTCACAAAGTGAACCACTACTGCTCTTAATCACATTACACCCTGGAGAACTCTTTCAGTTCTTTGTATATAAAGTTAATATTTAGATAGCATTTACTCCATTTTTAGCTTCCTGAATGTAACTTAGGAAGTGGTCCACCACTATGCCACTAGCAAGATCCACCTGCATTACCATTAAGTTTTTCATGGAATGCCTTCAACTGCTGATTCAACTAATGTGTGCTCCTGAAAAGGTAATAAGAGATTTGAATTAAGAATTTTAAAGGAAACAAAAAGTTAATACAGATAGTCAAGGTAGTCCCTCTATGACTAAGAAGCTGAGAACAGGTCAGGCTGGAAGCCTAAGCATATTGATAATGCTCCTTGGTGGTACAGTACTTTAGAAGATGCAACTGAAACATGAAATAAAAAGTAGGTTTTCAGAATTATCAACTTTACGCCAAAACAATCAAAGCACTGGGCATATTTCCAAAGCCAAAAGTTTCATTTCTGTTTAATAAATGTCTGCTTTCAGAGCATTTTCTTAGTTATCATGTAAATCAGAAGTCTAATAAGCAGAACTATTTCTCCCCATGCACTGTCAGCCTCATTAAACTGAACAAAGTGTTTAATTATTTTTCACCAGAGACTGGGGAAGTTTCTATTCAAAGATGCTGATGACCTTGGTTTGAAGTGTGGTTTCCAACCATCAGCCTTTTAGAAGAAGCATTTTACATTTTGAATCATAACTTAACAGCTCGCTTGACAGGCAGCCAGCTGGGATGTAAATGGACTACTCTGAACTTCAACAAATGGTCTACTTTTGAACACGAAATATTTGGGAAAATAGCTTGTTTCTATCTGAGCAGAACATGCAAGAAACACTTTTCAGATTAAGGATTTTCTTCATGAGGTGCAATAGAACAAAGATTTTTCTTGTCTTTGTATTAAACATACCAAAGAAGAACTGGGTTCCTTTCCAAGAGCAGATGTCAGGCCTCTAGCTAGTTTTTCATGGATGCCAAAGTACCGTGCAAAGTACTTTTATGAACATCTAGATTCCACTTGCAGCTGTAATAATATTATTCATGAATACAAATCACTAAAAAAGACCCCTGCTAGGGTCTAGAAAGCACCCTTGATATTAGACATTTCAAGCGACAGATGGGAAAGCTCTGCTATGGTTAGGTATGGGACCTTACCTCAGTGTAGAATTGGTTAATGCTTCTAATTTAAAGCACACAGATAGACCCTCATGCATACAGCCATTCAGGTACTTAAAATCAAGTGCTGGCATTTGTCTTTTCAGTTACTGAGTGCCCCATTCTTTCATTTCTCTCCTGCTCTGAGAAAGCAGAGCACTGAATCCCATCTGGAAAGTGCCAAATTTGAATCCTTAGCTACAAGCTCCTAAACTCAGAAAAGAAACAGAGAAATTACAATAGCTAACTTGGAATGTTCACAGTACTGTGAATACCTGATTTTCTGCCCTTTGATTGAGCAACCACTATGACCCTGACATTTGCACACTCACCAGGCTGGCTACTCTGTCTGGATTTATGGTACCAACATACAAATGCTGTAACTAGAAATCTGTGCTTTGACCTCCTACCACCATAGGACCTATAGGATTAAGGGATTCTAGAAATGAAAAAATTATTTTAAGTATCATTCTAAGAGGAAACATGTTCCTTTTCCTTACAAAGTCAGCCGGAAAATATGGGTCTTATAATCTAAGCACTAAGCTTGAAAGCAATGTACAAGAGATGCTGCTTTTTCAGATGGAAGGTTCTGCTGTGGCACTTGCTGATTTACGATATGGGCACAACTTCTAATTTAGCCTAATTTGGGGAGATTTTTTTTTAAACAATTTAACTGCCAGATTTCCTTGTAAACCTCGTTCTGGCCCAGTCCCTAATGACAAGATCACAGTAGTCAGGAATCTGTTCTACTATAGGGAACCAGAAGTAGTAAAATATTATGTCACAGTTATCCTTCAAATCCTTAAACAGGGGAATAGCACACCATGATAGCATTCCTTCACTGCCAATTTACAGTATTTCACCATTCAGTCTTCTTATCAACTAGCCCCACGTACAACCACCAATTTCTGATAAATATCTTGTGGGATGGACCCTCAACTGAGAGACCATCTCAAGCTTTTGCTGAGGACAGCAGAGTGGTGATCAGATCTCTTCATCTGAAGCTTCTGTATTGAGAAATTCCATTTCACAGCTAATTCCAACAATTTCAGCATGTTTAGAATTTTTCAAGTGGACCACTATGTCCATTTATTGTTAGAGCAGAAGGTTACCCTCTGGATGGATGCAGGATCTAGAACCAAGAATCAAGTCTGGAAACTTGCAAAATATTAAGCATTACTTTGTTTTTGACAAGACCAGTCACACCAGCACGTATGCCTCCTCCTCCTGTTCGTACCAGTCAGCTATTACCAGGTGGACGGATTGCCACTGCCAATCCACACAAAAGCAAGAGACTCAAGAACCTTTAATGACAATTTCCATTTTCTTTTTTTTTTAAAATTTTGGAACATGCATGAGTGTAGTCCTCAATGACACACACTTGTGATACACTAACACCATCTTCATTTTGCAATCGCAAAAGCTTTCTGCAGTGTTTTAGGTTAATACCTTGTTTTCTATGAATAAAAATAGTATTACAGTATTCAGTCAAAGGAAGGAAGGGAAGGCAACAGGTGAAACAGTTGGGAAACAAACAGAACATGCCTACTACTCCTTTCCAGAATCTGCCTGGGGAGAATAAAATCCTACGTGTGAGGACATAGATGCATTTAAAAATACAAATTGGCAGAGTTAACAGACTTCTGGACTGGTTTATATCACATCAGGTAACTTTCAGTCTCACCTTGGGATTATGACCCACACTTATCTTGAGCCCCTGACCACTTACAGTACAGTAACAGCAAATCAGTCAAGAGCATCAGCCACGGATCCAAGCAGAAGGAACTGCACAGTTCAATTTTACATTATCTTCCACAAAAATAAAGATGCTGTACAGGCACTTCACTCAGAATCAGAAACGTGGTAACTAAACATAGTATTCTAGAAGTTAAAACTTTTTACCAAACAACATTTTATAGTTTTTTCACTTTCTTGGGCAGATCTCCAGTCATCATCTTTCCTGGCTTCAAGTCTTCCCCTCACCCCGCCCGAAAAGAAACGGAAGAAATCAAATGAGATTCATCGTAATGCTCATCTGGACCCAGAATTACTCCAACAAATGAAACAACAGAGAAAACTGCACTTGGCAGAGTTGAATGTGATGGAAACCCCCTTGAATCCACTTTCAGCCATCTAGGCCAAGGCACAGAAAACCTTTATCTGTGACACCAATATGAGTCCAGCTCACACTAGCACTGTCAGCTGGCACTGTCACAAGTTCACACTTCTCCACTGGCAGGTATTCAGCTGAGCCAGCAGCACTGGATCAGCAGCACTCTGGGAGTGAAAGCTGGTAGATAGATGGACACGCCAAACAGAAGTTGGGAACTGAATGGCATAGAGGTACAGAGCTTCCTTCTCACTGCTAGGGCCAGCTGCTGCTGAGGGGTCGGACTCAAAAAGGTAGGCAGGGCACAAAGAAATGAATGAAAAGCTTGTGCTAGATAACACAGCAAAATCCTGTGATCAAGCACCAACACAAGGAATCCAAAACCTTCTAAAAGCTCTGTGCCCACTTGCTGTAAAACAGCTACCTTGGGTATAAATATCTTTCCCCCTTCAGCCACTAACGACTATCTTTTTCATGAAATGCTGAATTAAAACTACTCCACAAGATAAAGCTTGTTCTAAAATCTGCCTTCTTTTTCTGTGTTGCTCCACAGGATTCATAACAGTTGCAAAGTAGAGCAACAGGTTTGATTCAAATTAGCTTCTGGCTCATTGCAGTCTGAATGTTTGTGCTGAGGAGGGGCACTACAGGGGATTTTCTTGGGCTGTGGTTTATTTTTTTAAGTAAGTTACCAAATTGAGATGTATGAAAAGGGAAATGAAGCAAAACAGCTATGAAACTTGCTGTAACAAGCTATAGAAACTTGTGTATATCAGAATTATGTTTATATGTACAATTAACATTACCAGGTTATGCCAGATAATTAACTCACACTTTCTCCTCACGCAGGGAATAACCCAAAATGAATCCTTATTCATGGTAAAGTACTCCTTTGCAAGCTATCAAGCAACAAGTACAAAAGCCCATAAAGTCTACATGCAGGAAATTAAGTCTTTGTGAAAACAATTCATGTTTTTAACTGCATCCAGGACAGCCTTCTGAAAACATTGTTTCAGGGTTTGGAATCAAAGGGTCACCTTAGTGCTCACTGTTCGGCTCAGCAGCAGTTTGTTACCCAGTTGTCTGTGTGCATGCACATAGCTGGCAATTCAGACGATTAAATAATATTTGAGATGTGTTGTTCCTGGATTTACTGAAGTTGTCTAAAAAAAGAAGTTAAAATAAGCCATTCCTTGTCTGATCAGAATAGGACTGCATATAAGGAGCTATTGAACAAGAAGTTAAATAGTTGGAGTCAATAATCACAAAGAACTAAAAAGAACTGCCTTAAAACCAGAGAACAAAACCAGAACGGGCAGTTATTTTGCTGCCTTATGGGAAGGTTATGGTTATTGGCCATTTTTCAAATGTGTTCACAGTGAGCTCACAGGGACTGGAAGAGATACCACTGAAGCTCCAAAAGAATTGAGACCTAAATAAAACTGTTTCTGAGCATAAAGCCAAGTGTTCTTGATAAACCCACTCTGTCTAGACTCAGTTGCCTTGGACAGACTTCAAGTACTGGAATTGATACTAACAAATTCCCTGAAAGAAAATTTATGGGAATTCTTCCTCAGCAACTGAACACAGAGGAAATTCTTTTCAAGGCAAACAGAAACACCGTGAACAAAAAACCCACCACTGCTCGGAGTGGTCTCTAAAATCCAGTCACCTCTACAGCCTTCAAGTGACAGCTCCTGTGCAAGGGAAAAATGCACTTGGCACATGAGAGTTAAAAGAATGAGTTCAGTTGACTAGGCAGCAGTGAGACTGCCCCTTTTCTTACTGTTAGTTTAAAATACAAATGAGATAAAAAAATAATCTGAAAGGTTTCTTAGTTTTGTCTATGTAGGTCTTGTTTCAGCCTTGACTGGGATTTGTGTGGACTTTACAGCCACAAATTCAAGGACCGAAGAAACAAAGAGTGTGGGCACATTTCCTCCACAGGAGGCAAGTGTTCTTTTGGAAACAGATTTGCTTGCTGCAGTCTGGATCTGTGGCTTTGGGAAGGGACTTGTGCTTTAAGAGGTTAAATATCTTTTCAGATGAACCAGGAAGGAGGGGAGAGGGTCAAAACTGGATTGAGACACAATCCTGGAAAACTCTTCTTTCTGATGGAAATAATCAATTTTCTTTATTAATTGCTTTCATACTCCCTTTCTTATAAATATATATAAACAAAAATCCAAACAGGTAAGAAACAGTAACTGCAGTATCTTGTTCCCAGCTACTCAAGGGAAAACACTGATTATGAGGAAGATTAAACACTACCATGCCAAGCTATAATAGCACACTTAAGAACTTTAATAACTGAGTAAATAAACATTATAAGTATTCCAACAATGTATGTCAACATAAGCCACAATGGTTTGAATCTCTGTGTCTAGGACATTTTAAATGTGCTTTGAAGTTTCTGTGAGTTAACTGTTCTCAACAATCAATTGATAAAGATACTGCTCTGTTGAGCAGTACACAGCGCTTTTCTGTCTATGGAGGCCTGGCACAACATACACCTGTGTTTGTGTTTGTGTGAGTATGTGTCTACAGAGAGCTGTAGACTTAAGGCTGTTCTTTTCACTTCAGTGGAAAGCTGACCCCAGGAAGTTTAAGGGCACTGATATTTTGAAAATCTTTCAGGAGACATCACTCAGCACTTTGAAGAAGCATGTTAGAAAACATGTAGCCTGCAGATCATCATAATAGCTTTATTTTTCCTCTCACTTGAAGCAATGGTGGAAAAAAAGCAGCATCTGAATCCCTATATCCACAGTTTTGCCAATATTTCAATAGCAAGAGAAAGTATGCTTCTGGCCTAAAGTCATAAAAAACAACATGTTCTTTAGGACAAACACTTTTAGTCAAGTTATAAATCTTTCAACACAACAGCTCATTATGGGAAAATAGAGATTCTTTCATTAAAATAACATTTTAATGCACAAAATCTTGAAACAGCGGACTAAAATCTGGGTACATCATCCTCAGGCACTGACGTTCTGTTCAATTTCTGTCACACCAGGCAGCATATTTTTCAGCAAGTGGCTATGATGAAGACATTTTTTTAATATTTTTTTTTTAATGGCAGAGTGGTAAAGGAAAAATTTGTTCATGTTAAATACTATCCTAAAAAGAAATAAAAACTGTGCAATTATGCATGTTTTTAGACTAGAGCTTCTGGCGTAAAACACAGAGCCTAAGTCAATGTAAACCCATGGTAAAATAACAAAGAATACTTAATTCATCTACTAGTATAGTGTCAAAAAAATCAGCTGACTTGTAACATGTAGAAACCAATGAGTAGAGAAAGAAAGGTGCAAAAGGTTGCAGATAATCATGACAAATCTGAGTAATTATACTGAAATAATATTCAAAGAAACAAGACAAGTGTCATTCTGAAATTAAACAGGTTGGCTTCAGACTATTCCGGTGTCAAATTCATTACATGCACTAATGCCACTTGGTGAATTCTCTGTGCACATAGCAACAAGACAACAAACACATTTTAGTCTATCTTTTATATGAAGAATTTAATTATCTATACATGTAACTAATTTTAAAGGCTGTATTACAGTTGTTAAAGCTGCAGGTTTTTATATATTTATATAATTTACATTCATATTGATGAAATACTGAAGTGCAATTGAATAAGGAGCTTCACTTGTTCTTTGCACCGCACAATGGGTCAGAAGGAAGGAGACGGGGAGGATTAAAAATGCTGCAACGCTGCCAGCAGGAAATTTAGAAATAATAAAATACACAAACCAGAACATAACTAAATGGTAAAGTGATTAGTAAAACAGCTACATTGTGCTTGAGGCATTGGGAAGAGAGGGTTTCTGCATTGACAGCACCAGGCATTTCATCAAGTTTGTAACTAATGCTGGAAGAACAAACATGGCTTAGCTACAGCACATCTACTACATAAACTTGACTGTAAGCTCCATTTAATATTACTTTGTATAAATTCCACAGTCTAGTTTAAAAAATGTAAACATTGGAAATTAATTGCAGGGAGATATTCCTATACATTCTTTCTTGTCAGGAAAATTACGTGTTCAAAATGTGTTGTTCCATACTCACAAGAAAGTAAAAGTGAGAAATCAAACTTCATGTAACCAAGATGAAAATAAAGAAGCTAATTCTCAAATCTCACATGAATGTAGCATTCTATTGATTTCTGATATGAAAATGTAAAAATTGGAACATCTGAGACAAACATAAACCAGGGTGTTTTCTAATTGTATGCAGCTAAAAGTAATGTGCAAAATAAAATTAACATAACTGGGTTAACAACATTATGCAAGGTTAATATCTCTTGCATTGGAAGGAAGTTAATTTCTTCTCTCCACAATGTAGTACACACTCAATAAGGAACACCTGATACATACAGTACATAACTACAAAAAAATACCTTATCTGTAATTGGGAACATTTAAAGTTCCTTAAACTGATTTAACTCCTTCTGTTCTTTTGTAATTAAAAAAAAAAAGAAAAAAGAAAAAAAAGACATATTGACAACACTGGACAAGGGAACAATATAAAAGAAAGGTACATAAAGTCTCAAATTTATGGACATTTGGAACAATTTTAATAGCACATGCAGCATTCCTTGATAGTGGGTCTTTTTGCACAAACAAAATTGCAATGAAGAAATTTAATTAATACTTTTCCTTTAAAAGGCTAAAATATATATTTTAAAATAATTTTAAAACTACTGAAAGCACCTGTGCAAAGGTGGAAGAATTAGTTTGGTAACTGTGAAAGCCACAAAAGGACCCACTATCCTCTGATTTTTTTGTGTTTTTTTGTTTCATTTTAGTTTTGCGTCTATATCTGTAGGTAATTAACTCAAACATCGTGATTACATGCAACTAATGTAAAATGAGGTAAACTGCTCTGCAGTGTGTTCTTCTACTCAGAAGGCAGTAGATGATCATGCTGGAAGCCACATGATCAAGGCTGCATCTCCCATCATCCCTCTGGGCAGTGATATGGGATAGTGGGTCTCTTTGAGGACTTTCAAGCCTGAGTGGGGGATGGACAACATATGATTCCTAGAAAAAGGAGGAAAACAACACATAAGCAAAACAAAACAATGAGCAAATTCAAGCTAGGAAAATGAGTCAGGCATGTAAACAGCATGGTGCAAAAATGATAAAGGTTAACATGCTACAAAGGGTATGGGAACTAAAAATAAAACAAACATAAAATAAGGTTCGCATTACAGAAGGTCTTCAAAGAGACTTTGACAAGTGCAGCGGTGGTGAAGCTTTGAGTTCTGCAAACCACAGCAGAATCACAGCAATGCTGCATGTTTCATCTTAAAAGTACTATACAAATAATCACAGCATGGCAGCAGAGAGGGTCACTTACATTGCTGGCTTGGGTCCATGTCTGTTGTCAGCTTCACATAGTTCGATGGAAAGAGACCCACTTGTCCATTCACCTCCCCTTTCCACCAGTCTGGGTCTTCCTTGTTAAGGACGTTTATAATCTGGCCTTTATTGAATGCTAGCTCATCATCATTCTGTGCAGTGTAGTCATACATGCCAATTACTTGGCACACTGTAAGATAAAGGAAGAGGTCTATTGCACTGGTAATGTTTCAGCAAAACACAAGCTATGTATAAACCAACTATGAACACTATAGGTGTCACACTGATCTGAACTAGTCCTGCCATGGTCCTCCTGCTCTCTTCTGTGCCCCTGTACTGGTCCTGAGCTGAGCTCTCAACAAATTGGCTCAAATGATTTATAAAAAACAGAGTTTCCTAACAACATTGCTCTCAATCAGCTAACTGAGGGGTCAGAATCAGAAAGGTTTGGGCAGGAAGGGGCCTTAAGGATCATCTGGTTCTAACCCCTTGCCATAGGCAGGGACGCCTCACACTAAACCAGGTTGCTCAAAGAACCATCCAACCTGGCCTTGAACACCTCCAGGGATAGGCATCTACATTTTCTCTGGGCAGTTTGTTCCACTGTCTCACCAGCCTCACAGTAAAGAACTTCTTAATGTCTTAACTAAATCTACCCTCTTTCAGTTTAAAGGCAAAGGATCACTCTAGGAAGGGGAGAACAAACAGGACAGTATAGCTTGCCTGAAACGATACTTGAGATACTTCTGTTTGGAAGTACTCAACAGTAGGAGAAGACTGGAAAAGCTTAAAATTTTAGGAAGAAGTCAAACACTTCAATGATGTTAAGTTTCTACTGACACTTTTCTTTTGCTTTTTTTATGTTTATACATACATATATTTCCCCACAAAAGCACTAAATTTGTTTGCATCCTCACCAACCTGTTCTGAAAAGTATCCTTTCCACCAGAACTGGTCAATGGACAGAAAAGTCTGGGAAACATGTTAAATTCGACTACCTGAAGCCTGAAAAAGGCACCCTCTTTCCTAATTAAGCACTGCACACGCTCAACACAGCTCTATAATTCAAGAGAAAGGCAATGGTGCTAACTTTACAGTACCACTGAGGTGTTAGGAACACAAAGGTCTTTGAAAAGATGAGAAAAATAAAAAGCATCCTAGGTGATTTAGGCTGCCCTTCTGGCACCACAGGACTGTTTCCAGCAGCGTACTTTCTGTTTACTTATTGTGAAACTCATCAAATTTGACAAGTTCTCAGAATACAGCTGCTTCTATTCAATTATAATACAGCAGGTTTTGTAATTCTCTAAAACAGGAGAACTGTTTATTTAAATACTTCCTCTATATCGCTGATGTTTTCTCTGTGCCAAGTCACACGGCCTCTGGTATTTTGCCTTGAGACACAAGACTTCTAATTAGCCTTGCTGTCAGGTTCTCTCCATTATATTAAACCTAAAATTTTCTTCTATTTTGATTCTTGTACACAGCCAGCAACTTAAATTTGTCAAACAGCTCCTCTCTTTTTTAATTAATATTATTCAACAGCTTTTAGTTAACACTGTGTCTGTTCACAAAGATCATAATCCTTTAACAGGACTCAGCATATGACTCAATGTATAGCTTTGTTACCTGCAAAAGGGGTGGGGAAAAAAAAAAACAAAAGAAGAAAGAGGCACTCACTGTCATTTGTAACACCTGGCACATCAAGCAACCAAAGTGTCCATTTCCCTGGCATACTGGAGATAAACTAGATTTTCCAAAGGAATGTATATTATGGTATACTCCTGGTTTGTGCTAACACAAGTTTAACTGTAAACACCATTGTTGTTCACATTTCACTTTAAAGACCTGTGAAGCTCTTTTACAGCATTCTTGTTACAGGTTATTACTAATATTAAGAACAATAAAAAATTCAAGCTGGACCATACCTGAATACAAAACTTACATTAACAGATTTGTAGCCCATTCTAGAGTTAATTGATTTGAAGAATAAATTCTTCATATTTGAAGAATTTTTCATTCAGATTATTCTCTTCTACTTCAGAGAATTTTAGGAAATTTAGTACTGTCCAGCAGTACCATTAGAATACCTAAATAGCGCAGTGGGATCCCAAGAATCACCTCAAAACTTGCAGAGGCCATTTAAGAGAATTCTTGAAGAGACAGGACTCCTCAATTGAACCTGAAGCAGTGACCTACCTCATCTTGATCTTATTTACACACTTGGTCACAAAACTTAGAATTCACCTAAGTTCTATATAGGAAGCTTTTACAGTAGTCCCAGCAAGGAAGTTCTTCACTTACTTGAACTCCAAAAGCCATTGCTAACTACAGAAGCTAGCTATAGCCTACCTTCTCTGAGCTGCACTGCTTTTCAGCCTAAAAGTTTTCTTTTAGAAAGACTAACACTACTCCTGCTGCAACAGCAGAGGGAATCCAGGTTCTCACAGAACACTTACAACCAGTACAATCTATAATGTCTTTCTTTAAACAAGCAGAACAGGCGATACTCATTCCCTACTATTTTGATACTGTGAACTTCTCTGCGCCTGACTAACTGCAAGCAGCAGTAAAACAGTTAATTTATCAACATCAGGAACAACACATTCAAGACATAAGTTTAGAAAGGAACGTGTACAAAGCAGTAGGAAATTAAGGAAACCTCAAAGTATAAAGCAAAAGTGTCCATGCAACAGAATTAAAAAAAAAAAGTTGTTAAAGTCACTCAGTCTGCATTACAGTATGGCAGATGGACAACATATACATCAAAGTAAAATGACAAAAGAAACAGAGGTTTTGATTATATTAGTTTCTGATGGATCTGCTACCTTTAAAACCCACACTGTAATGGCACACCCTCAGACCCTTCATAATGTACCACCTTGGGATTATTCAACCCTTGTAGATTGTTTTCTTCAGGCTTTCCACGTCTTTTGCTATAGTAAGCCTTCCCACTAACATAATTCCATTATAAAGATGCTTGTCAAGCATTAACCTCTACAATCTTACATTAACCACACAGTTAGTGAGGCTAATTATCCACCATAATGGAAAGAAAAGCTTCTTATCCTCCAAAATGAAAGGTCTGTAACGAAGTTTGATAAAACTGAATGTCAACCAGATTTTGATGTTCTGTAGGCAATTAGAAAAGTGCCAAAAAGTTTATTCTGTAGAAGTTTTATTAGCATGTGTGAAAAGTTCCAGGCTACCAAACCTGAAATAATTAAAAACTGAAAAAAAATCCACCATAATGCCTTGTAAAAGTACATGTCTCAATACTGAGTTACCACTTTAACTGCAGGACCCAAACTCATGAATCTTTACAGAAATCTGATTTTCTGCATCTTCATGACCACCATCAAAGGAGCCAATTAGCAACCACTTATAACATCTGCCTACTCTGATATGGCACTTTCATTTATCCCGATGACATGTGAAACTAATACCTCAGTATTTGATTCTAGTTTCATAACTGCATCACAATTTTTCATACATATTTAAAGGAGAAAATTATGCTCGCTACCATTTTTCATTATGAAACATTTGTTTCATTTTAATGATAGACAGTCAAAACTTGGCCTTGGGAAGCAGCAAGCTTTTGCTCCCTGCAACCCCAACTAAATCCAAACAGATGACAGAAAACTATGTCAAGTCTTTTGGGTGGCTTGTGGAAGAAAATACATCCATCCTACATGTTGACTGACAAGAATCCTCTTTCCTTAGTTTACTCAAAAACCCAAAATGGTTCAAGACTGAAACAGTGACAAGGAATGAACTTTTTGTTCTCATTCTTCTGCCTGCCTTTATACTTTGCAGTAAACTGATAGGACTGTTTGACATTACCTGTAGTGGAGCTGTAACAAACAGCTTTAAAAATATAATCATCTATCACTCTAAAGTCCTTTCATAAACCTTAAAATAGGTAGCTATACAGGATAAGAATCTACATCTTCATTTGAGTGGTTTTCTTCCACATCACTTTAGGAAAAATGAAAGGTTCTGAAAGAGAGAAGCCTCACCTGCTAAGCCCACAGATCATCCTGAACCTTTAAAAACTTCTTTACCACAATTAGCACAAAGAAATAGGACTAATAACTTGAATATTCTAATATGTCACAGATGGCTTTTTAGCACTCAACAGTTCATACCTGCGGAACCATCACTATAAATACACAGACCAATTGCGTGGTTTTCTCACTTAAAAGAAAAATAAAAAGTTTAACCAAAGTGACTAGTATAACAGATACTAAATACCCTTCTAAATGTCCATAATTATTTTTAGATGTCCTATTGTAAATGACACACATTACAAAAGCAAATTTGTTAATGCAACCGTACTGCTTACCTGAAGGTAATGCTGTTGATTTAGGTAGCTCAGTTGGTGTAGTTTTACTGGTACCAGGGCTCAGAAGTTTTACATAATTAGCAGGGAACCATCCTATCTGCCGTTTTTTCCCTCGTGCCTAATAAAAAAACAATTCTTTTAAGAGGATTAAGCATATCAATAGATCCTTAGACAAGGTAATTAAGACAGTATTTCAACTACTTGCAGTCACAATGACTATTTTGGAATAAGGAAAATGCATTTTATAAGGAAAAAGTCAGCTATTTTTATGGCAACGGTTTTAATGATATGATACTTGTGTTTATTAAGTAAGCTTTCATAATGTATAAACAAAAAAATTACAACATATAAACAGTAGTTATTTTCTACAAATTTGAATGATTTTTCACTTAAGAGGATTCCTACTTTGTGTGCTTTAGAATGAATACTACAACCCTGATTCTTCTGAAAGATTTTTCCCGATTCTGTTTAAACCAAAACTCTAGAATATTAGGCTAGCTATTGCATTCAGTGGCAGCCTTAAATGCCTTTTCATTATCCAAAAAAATGCATTTAAATAGATACCTACTTTGTGATAGTTTAAGTAGAGATTAAGAAATGAAATCACCTCTTTCCTTTTAAAGAAACAGTATCTAAACTTTTGAATAGTCTCTGCTGCCCAAACAACAGACAAGAGCATAAACTTATGTCACATTAATTAAGTGCTAGAAGAACAGCAAAACATTCTGAAGAAAAAAAAGGGAAAAGTTTGGATTCAAATACAAAATCCCAAAGCTAGATTCCAATCAAACAAAAATTAAGCTTTGGCAACTACAAATACATATGGATAGACACTGTCCAAATGATACTAATTAACAGATGTTAAGGTTTTGGAAAGGATGCCAGATGTTCTCATGCCTATCTAATCAGAGAACATCAGTACGAACATGTGGTGCACACATGTATTAGTGTGCGTGGTCCATGTGTGTACTGACAGAGCAACAGGTTACCACACACCTGGACTACACCAGCACTCTACAGTGTGTCAGACAGCTGCAATTTGTCACTGTCAGAGACAGGATGTTGGGACAGATGAACTGCAGGTCTGATCCAGTACGAAAAAGCTTGTGTCAACAAAGCAGGATAGGAATTTGACAGAAACTGCATTCTGTTATTTCACCAACTACACTGTTCATTGCAAATAAAATCAGAAGAAAAATCTTTATTGTAAGCAAGGTCATTCTAAAACTTTGAATCAAATCTCTGCTTTTAAAACTATTAAATCTGTGTTAAGAATTACTTTATTCATTCTCTTTTTTGCATTGTTAGAATAAGGTTGGAATTTTGGGCATGTAGAATTTTACCTTTAAAAACGAAATATATAGTTATTTTAGTGAAACACGTACTCTAACATATCCTATTCTTTAACAACTTCCTTCCCTCTCTTTGCCTTTACTGAAAAAGAAAGCACATGATCTGAAGTCTATCTAGATCATTCATTTCAAGATACTCTGGATGACTGCATTAAACCTGGCAATGTAATGCTTAACCCATTTGCCTTATTTTACCTTCACTCTAACGTGTAAGATAAGTATCACCAAAATTCATTTGAGGCCAAAACTGAACTGTACATACACTTCCAAAAAACCTGCCACTTTAAAATATTTCACTATTTACTATGTTCTAATACAACACTAAAGCTCTCTCCTATCTGATGCTTGCACCCAGACACCATTCTTCTCACTCTTCTACATTAAATGGAGCTGTTGCTGAGATGGGGCTATTAGACTGGTATTCTATGCTGTCACATTCATTAAGCAACCTGAAAAAGTGGTGGCCATCTTACAAGACAACTGCTGTAAAATACTTCTCAATCTCTCAACAAAAGTGATAGCCAAACTTTTGGTGGCAGCAATTTAGAAAGCTTTTTAGGAAGACATTCAGGACTGTGCACCCAGTACTTCTTTCGCTTTCACGCTGCACACAGGTGTTGGCTGATCCAAACGCACATGATATGCATGGGCACTGCTGGAAGAGGACATACAAGTAGACCTTTACACTTAACGCAATAGTCTCTCCCATACATTCCTGTTGCATTCCTAGCTGGCCTTCCCCACTACCTGACATGGCAGCTGCTTTTTTGCTCTGGGCTGCTGACACAAGGCTGGCAGGATTCAAAAGCAGCCAAAAATATGCCCTTAAATAACCTTATTTCTAATGTCTGAAGGCACTTCAAGAAAATGCACAAGGGAGTAGACTGCAGGCTGGGTCTGATTCTGTGATGGATGTCCTTGACTTACAATGAGGCACACTGGCTTCCTCCTGCTGCCCCCCAAAGTTATTTCAAGTTCAAGGAATTGGAATGTATGCATATTTTCATACAGGCATTTTATTTGTAAATGCTTACTTGCAGAATATTTTAAAAACTATTTATCATTGATGCATTCATCATTTTGAACTATTAAAAATTTACAATTTTTTTTACGTGGAAGTTTATTTCAAAAGAACAGCAACTAACTTGGAGCTCTCCTTCCCACCAGCCACCTGGATTCTTCTTTCTGATGAGAATCAACTGACCAGGAGCAAGAGTAAGCTGTTCTGGACCTGTCGCTGTGTAAGAGGCAATAACTTGGGCAATTTCTGTTGAAGCAGGAGGAAAAAGAAAAAAAGTTAATTTGGAGAAACATGAACACAACTATACAATATTAACTCTGCTATTCTCACTTGCACAATATATCCATTCCACATTTCTTTCAATGAAATCATTATGTATGTATGTAGTTGAATGAAAATATAGGGTAATTATACAGCAGGTCAGAAGTTCATAGCACTACAGGAATAAAATGGAGGTGTAGCAGCTCTACGGGTAGGATACACAAAATATTCTAAATAGAGAAGAAGAATAATTACCATCATTTAGAGCTATATGGCTTTTAAAATCAAGTATCATAATACTGTTTTCAAGTAAATACATTTTTGTAGCATCAGTTTGGACCAAGCTCCCTAAAAATAGGATACATGTGTGTGACAATATAATGGTGAAGCTGCAGTAACAGAGATGCAAACTAATGAAGGACTACAGAAAATTTTTCACCACCAGATTAGACAAAACCATGACAGTTTTCAGAATGTAACAAACTGGATTTATTTTGAAGACTTTATTCTGTGAGCGTTAATACAATACTGGTGCCTTATCTGATCACCTACCAGAACAAATCAGACAGAGTAACCATGAGCTCACAATTATCTCTCCATCAAATGAGACAAAGTAGACAATGCAACTTACTCCATTTTAAAGTGGTTGTGGAAAGACAGATGATAACTTAGTCACCACAAAGTCTGGCAGGATTAACCCATTTTTGAACCAATTTGAACTGACAGGACCTTATAAGTGGCTGTAAGCATTTTGATTCCTACTGATAGCTTTGTAAGTAAGGTTTAGCACGTTATCAGAACATGTTTAGGGTGATGGAGAACATGTTTAATACTATGATAACTGGGAATGTTTCATAAACAAAAGATGGCAAATTTAGGAACTTTATAGCTTTTGAGAAGCTAAACCATTTAGACTGCTACATTTACATAGTCCCCCTCTAGTCATGAATTAAGGGGAATCTGAGAGGAAGCTTTTGGCCTTCACTTAGTTGCAAAGGGTCTCAGACATCCAAAGCAGGACAAAAGTAGTGTTGTTACTGCTGAAAACTCCACTTTAGGATCCCAGTATACAGTCATTCATCACATAAGTAGTCTCCTTAACAGAATGATCTATGGGCTGGAGTGGGGTTTGTTTTTTTTTTTTTTTTTTTTTACTTTTTTTTTAAACAGGGGTAGGGTGGGGGGGGAGGGAGAGAATTCAGGGTTTTTCATGGGAAAAAAACCCAACCAAAACCCCAAAACTTTCCCAGAAGAGTAAATTTTGACCCTGTGCTTAAGACAAAGAAGGTTTTTATTTGGCAATGCATCACATAAACTTGGGGACGATCAAACAGCCAGTGTGGGCACTGGATTTGATTGGTTATGGTCATGGTTTAAGACTATCCTAGAAAAGCCCACAGCAGAGCTAGTAGCTCAAGATCACAGAAATGTGTCTCAACTGCTTCAGTGCCAAAGCAGGCAGCTTAACTTAAAAGCTCAGCAATTATCTGATCACAGATCAATACACTGCTTGAGATTTTAGATTTTATTTTAAAATCTTGGTAAAATAATAAATATCGGTATCAGTTATTTTCACTTATGATTACTGTATATTTTCAACCTAGTCTATCCTAAAGAACTGCACTAGAAGACTAAGCAAAGGTCAAACCTTCCTTCAGTTTGTCCCTTTAGAAAGCAGCAGAAAGCAATGTGACAGAGAGTGTCAGGTGGACTAGCAGTCAACACAGCAGCAGCAGCAAAAGGGACTGAGGCTGAAGGGAGCAAGTACAAAGAAGTGACTTCCAGCTTTCTCATGGGCAGCCATATTGAGGAAGTAATGCAGTGCTGGGCATCATCCTACTTGGCCAAACTTCCTGTGGCCAAGAGAAACATCAAAGGCTCAGTAACAATACATCACCCACAGACTGGGAGAGGAGGGGGGAGTCTGCTGGTAAGGCAGAGAAAGGGAGCTATCACTGAAAATGCAGTTGTAGGCAGAGAAAACCACAAAGCCAATTCCTTTGAAACAGAGGGAGGTTTTGTTTCAGGGAAGAAACAACAAAGTGATTTGAAGGCTGCCAGGAAAATGATAAGATAGTTTACTTAAAATTTAGATGACAAGGATGATTAAGAAAATTAAAAATGCTCAGAGAAGCATTCAAGATGTAAGTGAACAACATAAGGAGGAAACAGAGAGATGACAAACTATCTGAGGTCACCACAAATGACATACGCAGAATTAACTATGGCAGAACTTTCCTCATAATAGCTCAAAGAGGGGAGAGGCAGGCACATAGAGGTGGAATTGAACAGGTGATAAAAAGCCAGTAACTGAGAGTTAGAAAAATACTTTAAACCTGGATCTGGAATTTGGCACACAAGTGTGAAAGCAGGAGATAAAAGAAAGAATTTCTAAGTAAAATATAGTAGGTGATGATAGGAGAATTGAAAGGTTTACATAGAGAAAAGCCAGCAGCAGTGGCAGTCTGTCCTGTACCAAGGCAAAGCAAGCAAGCTATTGGCAGGAAACATGGCTATACTGCTAGAAAGTCTGCAAGCTCCCTGTATTGACAGATTTTTTTCACAGAATCCATGAATTTGGCCACCCTAGAGGCATTCAGGAGGCAAAATGAACACAAGCAAACAAATTAACTGTGGGAATTTGTCAAAATGAGTGTGTGTATATATATATTTTATTATTATTTTTTTTTTAATCGGGCAAAAACCTCTCTCACTACCATGGCAATTATAATATTCAGTATATCGTACTGAAAGAACAAAAGTCTTGTATTTTGCATCTTATAACAAGTAATTTCTCATTTTTATCCACAAAAAGGTGATTTACAAGGCTCCAAGTATCAGATATCCACTTTCACCAACTAGCAGCATAAAGAATTTTTACTGTGGACTATGTGTTGAAAGAGTTACAATATGAACTACAAGTTTAACATTCATTTTACATGTCACAGAGAAGCAGAAAGTCAGAGAAAACAACTCAGCAAAAAAGTTAGTTTTGTTTTTTAAAAACAAAACCACAACAAAAACAAAAGAGAAAAAGCTTTCCTTCCAGGAAGGCCTTTTTAATTTTGATTAATTCAAGTACTGAATTACTGAGAAGAGATCCAATTCAATTACAGTCCAGGCCAAAAAAAATGTGGCCTCTACTAAAACAGGTACATTTAGAAAAAAACATAAATGCCTTCTCACAGAGGTGATTGTCGTCATACTGCTGCTCAAATTCAGACAGCAGTTTCTTTGCCCTTGCCCTTTAAATACACACTCTTACCAACTCCCACCCACTCGTCCTGCTGCTTCTAGAGTAAACAGGAATATTTCAATTCATTCATCAGCATTTCATTGTATTGGCAGCTCATTTACGGTAAAAACATCCATGAATCTGCTTGCTGAAAAATAGGCAGGATTGTTCTGAACACAGCTTTTGTCAATATTCCCCCAGTTTCCACTGATTCAAATCCAGAAGACTGGCGATTATAAGGCTGGTACTCTGGGCTGAAGTCTTGCTATCTGCCATTCTCCTACACAGAAAAAAAGCCATCCGTATCACCATCTTCTCACTATTCCTACCAGGTATCGCTTCCAGAGTTCCCAGATCTCTCTTCTTGTTTGCTTCTTTTGAGCTTTGTATCTATTAACATAACTATTTTTTATCATGTAAATGAAAGTTAGAAAGGGCAGGAGTTTACTTCCAAGCCCTTCTTTCCACAGATGGATCACAGTAAGATTTGACAAGAGCAGCCAAATGCTCATATGTCAAAGTAAAAGCAGTCAAATAAACCTGGGGCTGCTCTCCCCTCCTCTTACACAGTCAACCAGTTCAGGGAGACAAAGCAAAACCTCCACCCCACAAAACAAAATATGTATGTGTGTGTGTGTAAGTAAGGCAATACATGGTAGATCACATCCTTGAACCACCTCACTGCAACTGAACAAGGGTCAGAGAAAAGGACAAAGAAGCATGAAGCACTCCCTCTCTAGTTTGATTCAGCTCAATGCACAAGTCATCATTGTGGTACAAAAGCAAATAAATACACTGAGGGATAAAAAAGAGGTGTCTTCTGGAAAGTTTACAGATGCCTGCCAGTGACACAGAATGCCCTTTTTTAACAATCTCTGGAAATACAATGGTTGGTTGGAAGGACAGCCCTCACCACCCCAAGAGCCAGGGGATTTCTTTCTAGCCAAAAAGTAATCTGCAACATGACCATCTGCAGTATGACCAGGCTTGACAGGCAGTAAGCTACATAGCATGGATACAAAGTACCTGCTCTTGAAAATGAGAAGCAGGCACAAGAGTTCACAGCACCTTCATGTACCATACTGTGTAGTGTTCTGGGTAAAATGCTGTAAAACCACAGGATAAGAATGCATGATCCCTTTTTCAGAAACAAACTTGGGCTTTTTCTAAGCTTCCACTGTTCTGTATCATCAAGTTTACATTCATTTTTGAGCAAGCAGATTTTTATTTTCTAGCTACATGATATCTAGTGATTGATGGAATTGATTGACAGGCTATCCAACAGTTTTCAGCACTGCAGATTTATACAAAATGACCAAGAGCAAGCAATTTATTTTCATGGAAAAGATTCTGTTGCCTTTGAGCTTAAGTACTTCAGAAAAAAATAAGGTGCTGTCACAATACATGACTCACCGGGTTTCTTCCCTAAACTTCCCATTTTTCCAGCTGCTCCAGGAGCCTTGAAATAGAAAGTAAAATGTCAGTTTAGCACTCATATTTACTTCTCCAGTATATGAAAATTATTTACAATGCTTCAGTTTAACACACTAAACAAGCATGTAAAAACTCTCACAGAAAGATTCTGTTCTTACAGAAACCTTTAATATTTTAGATGGCAATTTATATCTAGGAATAGATACCAAGCAGTATATGGAAGTCAATGATCAACTATATAAACGTGTAGACTTCTTTCCTGAACTTTTCTTCCTCTCATGGACTGCAAGTACCAATGTAATTCCAAATTATATAGCATCTGAATTATAAATCTGCATATCTACAGAATATGAATTCTGTCAAGTTCTATTAAGACAACAACACTAGTTTTCAACTCTACAAATAGTCATATTGCAAATATGCTTAAAAAATTAAGTAGATATAATTATTTCAATACTGTTCATATTACATATTACAAAAATTCTCATATGGCACATTAGCATTGTCAATGTCATCACTGCATCTTTCAGACAAGTCATCTGAACTTTGTAGCTGGTGTGTGCTTGCAGTACTAAAATCCCCACCACCATTTCTGCGCCCAAGTGAGAGCAAAAATAGCTATTTATCTGTAGCTATTTCCTCTGAACCTAAATGGGGTGAGTTAAGGGTTGAACATCATTATCATCAAGGCCAAAAGATTTGCAAGAAAAGCCTTTGAACAGCCTTCCCTTGAGGCAACTGGTTATTTGGGAAGAGTTCTATTTATTTATTTTAATGCATTCACAGGTCTACTTGTATAGATGCAATCTGAGTATTCAGAACAGCTCGTGGTCTCAGCTTTGTTTCTTGCATACTTCCCTTCCTCAGTCATCCTCAGCCCTCACTCACCGCCCGTGTCTGGGATAGCTCTCCCCTGCCTCTAAATAATTACTTCAGTTTCTTCCCAGACATTGCCAGTCTTATATTCTGCAATAAAAAGGTGTGATACGGAAAACAGCAGCATAACAAATCTAAACTGTACTTTGGCCAGGAATGCTGAATAACCATAAATATCCTCTTGCCTGCAAACAAGGCTCACAACACTTCCACTTCCCCTGAACTCCTTTAGGATCTCCTTTACAAACTGGGAGCCTACATCAAATGACCTGAAAGTTTTCACAGAATCCTAAATCTTATATGGAAAGGAACAGCTTTATCCTCAATATTCTCCATATTAACTTAATGCTTTGAAAACTTGGGGATTCTGGCAGAAACTAATGTAAGGAGTAACCAAAAAACTAGTGACAGAGAAAATGGGGCCATTTTAAAAACATGTATTGTTTTCTATTGTCTCCATAAGATAAATTATTAGACAGATCTTCAATGTCTTGAAGATTACATAGCTGCTCAGACATCCACATTTTTAACATCTTGCAGAAAACCTACTGCAGCAAAACTACTACAGAAGCCTGATCTTTCAGAGTGAACCACATCACTTCACAATGCTGAATTAGTCAAGCCAACCCCATCTAATAAGAGCAGAAAACCCAGCAGAGTTGGCATCGCCTACCTCAGAAGCTGCAACTGATACTGAAAAGTAAGAGTGGGGATGGGAATAATTTATTTATTCCCTTATATACCTTACATACATCTAGCACCTTACATACATCTAGCATATCACACTTTTTGACATTTCACATCTTAAATTTTGGGAAGGGTTATGGAAATACAATGGTTTTAAGTTCAATGATATTTGGATACTGCTGCCTTGGTACTGCCTCCTTGTCATTGCAAAAGACTCAATTCTAGTTACTTTCTACAAAGCCAGCAAGTCTTCTTCTCTTCCCTATGTTTGTTTCTTTCTCTTCAGTTCTCAACACTTCCCTACAACCCCTGTAACCTACATTAACAAAAAAAAAAAGTGAAACAGGAAAGCATCATGGAGAGATCAGGTACAAAGCCTAAGTTCAGCTCTGGGGACAAAGAGAAGATGATCCAGACAAAATGGCTGTATGGAACCAAAGGTGACAACTGGCAATGATATGGTAGTATGAGGAATTAATTCTGCTTTGAAAAATGTTTCTGTCACAGAAACACCCTCCCCCCTCCTCAATAAGGAACAAATGTTTGGACCTTCAGAGAACACACTCCTTCAAAATACCACTTAGTCAACATCCATGTTGCCAAATTAGGAGCATACAGACAGATGAAACAGGCTGTGACACTGTATCTTTACAGTTAACTGGTAAACATATAGAGATTATTTTAAGAGAGAAACTTCAAAATCACCTTGACCAACTGTGTCTGAATTCTCTTTGAGGATTCTCTGAATCCTTGGTAAAAACGTAGAAGAAATACATACAGCAGTCCTGCAGTGCTTCGATAAATAAATAATTCATAAATAATGCATTTAAGATGAATCCAGCTCCTGGCCCACTCAGCAGATGGAGAAGTATTTTCTATTCTTTTGAGAGAAACACAGCAAAGAACATATAACCCATTCTACTTCCCTTTTCCACACCTGAGACTAACTGCATTTGAGGACATTTTGTGACAAGTGATCAAGTCTCTTGAAACAGTAATGCAGAACTTGCTTTATTAATTTAATAAGACACAGAAGTACATTTGCCAGTTGTGTTGTAGAGTTAGACCTCCAGAATCTAGAATAAATACATTCAGACTGTTACTATTTTCAGGATATTTATACAAAGTTTTGTAACTAGAAGCATCTCAAATTTTGTGTTTCCAAGTCCACCACATAAGCTTCATATCTTATGGTAATTATCACCAGTCTCAAGAAAGGCAGGATATAATAAAGACTTGTTACAGATCTTTAGCCATCTACTTCAATCTAATGAAAACTCTGAGAACAGACCATGAACCAGAGTTGTCATTTATTTGAAGAACAAAGACTTTCATTCTGTTGATAAGATAAAACTTTAAGGAACAGGAAATAGTTTCATTTAGCAACTTGAGGTAAATGGGTAACCTGGGACTAGGTACAGAAGAACAGATCAAAAAAATTTTCTTCTGATGTATAAACCATTGATATTTTGAGGCTTACAACCATTTCTACAAACTCCATGCTTGCTGTTTAAAAATCAGCACTGGCTTACTTTTTATTTGGGCCTAAGTCAATAGTGCAGAACACATTAAATTAATTTACTCTTTTAGTAACATTTTCCGCAATCAGCCAGCTGTCCAAGCACAGCGGCACATCTGAAAGTTAACAGACAGCCACTATTGTGAAATCATTTGCAAAAACTGGCTCTGTGAACAAGCTGAATAGCAAAACACTGTATGTATAATGGCAATTATCCATTTGGAACAAGAAATATGTCCTGCAGGGCTTATGAAAATAAGGATCCCAGATATCAAGATCTCATGAGCTCTGTGCTTTCTCCTCCCTCTTTCATCAAGATTTTATCTGAAGATGTAATTTTCATCAGCAAACACGGCAGTTGGAGCATTTTTTGATGAACTGCAAGTAGCTTTTTCAACCCCACAGAAGTTGAGATCAGAGAAACATCAAATTGACCTCTCTAATAAAAACAGTTTTCAGTATTAAATATCTATGTCTGAGTTCCCTCAGAAAAAGGAAGATTTGCAACTGTGTGCACCTATCTCCTACAAAAAAGGACAAGCAATCAGTTCTTAAAGGCACACAAAAGTCAGCTCTGCACATCTAAACATAAATTCCCAAGTGCCGAGACTAAATTCTGTTGGAAACACCTTGAGAGAAAACAAAAGCAGTTCCTTCACAGAAGTTCAAAGGAGACTTAACTAACAAGAATGCAGGTGAGATTAAGTAACTAATTAGCAACCATTACTATCTACCTACAAATCAGGACTCACAAGGGTTTAAGGAGGCTAACAGTACAAGTTTTCACTCATCAAGTACAATACAAACTTACAGGTAATATAAAGAGACTTAGGGCTCAGTTTCATGATCACAAGATATTCTGTAGCCTAGGCAATTAGCTGTACACTTGCTCCTAAACTGCTATGGGACAAGCCACCATCTTTTTGATGTATGTCAGGGCTGCACTATAATCCACACCCTCGACTGCAAAAGGAATGCTTTTCTTAACCAGGTAAATTCCTTGATACAGACCTACAAATGCCTCTGCTGCCACAACTGAAAGAATGTCACACCACTCAGAGAATCAAGCTGCTAGAGTTGGGGATAGAGCTCAGAATTTCTTGTCTGAACTCTCACCGAGCAATGCTGTCAGGGTAAACCTATATCCTGCCTAAACTCCACAACTTATAACTGCACAAAATTTACTCTGATTGTCAAAAAGACAAGCTAGACTGCTGTGATGGAATCCATAGTGATACAGCTACAATGCTTCAACTAAATGAACTATTAAGGGCTCCTCTTCTATAGTCTGGGACTTGATCTAAGTTTATCTCCTGGTCCATAGTCACTAGATCTGATGCAACCAAAAGACAGGAATGAGCACAGGTATAACTAAACTCACATACTAAATGTAAGATATGACGTTTTGCTTCTAAAATGACGTATTTAATACAAAAGCCAGCTAAGAATGCAGCTCAAAATCAGGTCAAGCTAATATAAGCCAATGCTGTGGCAATCTTGCCTCCTTCACTACTCTCCTTCCATACTAATTCTGCTACTGATATTTTTGTAACACATTAGAAGTATGTATTACTTCTACTAGACTAGTTTCTGCTCTGTGTAGTGTCCTGAACTGGCTTATTAACAGGTTAGATGAAAGACAGTGGCAGCAAAAGTGTGGCAGGTAGGACCGTACTGTGCTCACTTAGAATGGGTTGCATATGATCATTTTGCGTCAGAAATAGTGAGGCTAGCAGGACTAGGGAAATGATCATCCCCCTGTACTCAGCAGTGGTGAGGCTGCACGTAGAACACTGTATTCAGTCCTAGGCCCCTCACTACAAAAAAGACATTGAGGTGCTGGAGAGGGTCCAAAGAAGAGCAACAAAGCTGGTGAATGGTCTGGAGAACAAGTCTGATGAGGAATGGCTGTGGGAACTGAGGTTGTTTAGTCTGGAGAAAAGGAGGCTTAGGGGGGACCTTGTTGACCTCTACAGCTACCTGTAAGGAAGCTGTAGTGAGGTGGGTATCAGTCTCTTTTTCCAAGTAACAAACAATAGGACAACAGGAAATAGTTTCCAGTTACACAAGGGGAGGTTTAGATTAGATATTAGGAAAAATTTCTCCACTGAAAGAGTTGTCAAGCTCTGGAACAGGCTTCCCAGGGAAGTGAATGAGTCACCATTCCTTGAGGTATTTAAAAGATGTGTAGATGAGGTGCTGAGACATGGTTTAGTGGTAGACTTGGCAATGGTAGGTTTGCAGTTAGACTGGATTATCTTAAAGGTCTCTTCTAATCTAAATGATTCTATGATTCTATTCTATGAAACTACAGTCTTAATGTGCCCAGAAAAGTGTACTTCAAACAGAAGGGAATGACTAATCAAAACTGGGACAGAACTTCTCCAGTATTAAAATTGTTAGTTCTAGAGACTGAAGAAAGCTGTTACATGATGTAAAATACAGATGAGAAAAGTTTCTAAAATGTTTCTGAAAGAAATATCACAATACTGTTTTTCCAAATGGCTGCAATACTAAATACTATTACCTGCAAATTGGTTTTAACCCTGTCTCAGAGTTACTGAGATTTCTCTATATAAAGGCCCTCTACAGGTACATACGTCAGTTCAGGTTTTATTCTTTGGCTTTTCCAAAACCAGAAATAATTTTAAGGAGTGACTTTGCTCAAACTTTATATTGCAAGTCACTGAGTTGCATCACATACACACAGAATTCAAGACTTGTGAAAAAAGCCTTACCAACTAGATTTCTAAAAATCCAGTAATTTCTACTTATTTACTCTTAAAACCACTATTACTCTTACAGACACAAACAAGAACTCCTCCTTGTCAAGAGATTAGTATTGTATTCAACTATGATTCTAAGCTACTGCATATTAGTAGTTGTGTTATCCTCTCAGATAAAGAATACAAATGAGAAAACATCTTTCTTTGGAATGCCTAAAGACAGAGGGGAAAAAAAATATGTAATAGGGACAATGTTCTGTCCGATTATTCCAGCATAAAAATCAGATGAAACAGAACCTCTATTATCCAGCCAAGAACTTTCAAATAAATATAGTAGTTATCTGAGTTTTGTTGTAAAATTTGTTTCCCTTGATTGCAAGAAAATGACGGAGGGGGTGGGAAATATAATAGACTGAAAAATTACCCTATCTTTTTAAAAAAATAATGGCAGTAAGATACAACTTAGTCTTTAAAAACTTGCCCCAGGAACAAGGTAGTCATAGGTATTCTGATTTGCCTCTACAAAACTGCCAAGTTAACTATTAACATATGCAAGATTAATTTTAATATATGATCCAAAGTTTTTTATGACATTATGTTATAAAGTACAACTATTATTGTTTTCCCTTTTCAATCTCACATTCAGTAAAACGGTAAAACATTTGTACGTCTCCCTTATAGAAGAATAATGGATATAAGATCCACTGACTTGCAACTATCAAACACCAAATAAAACATACCTCCCCAGCTCAAGTTTATAACATTTCAATACATCTCTACCTCAGAGTCTTTGAGTCTCACATAGTTAGATGGGAAAACTCCTGATTTATCACCCAGCGTTCCTGTCCACCAGTCACCATCTTTCTTTGTTACAAGAATCATATCACCCTGCTGAAAAGTTAGGTCTCCTTGTTCAGAACTCTCGTAAGTATACATAGCAATATACTCTGTAAGAGAGAAACACAGAACATGGGAAAACACTTGATAAAACTACTCAATTATCACTTGCAAAACCTAACTAATATAATGTAGTCTATCCACATGCCAGATAGAAGACAAATTTATTAATTTCTATTCATAAAAACCTCAATATTTAATAAATACAATGATATCCATCAGAACTAAATACAATCTATCAAACTGCTTCTGGTTTGTTTGCGGTTTTGTTTTGGTTTTTTTAATAATTTACTAGTAAATTAAAATGTACATAAATTATAAATTGTACAGAAAGTACTCTGAAAACATGTTTCCCAATGGTCTCTGTTTTGTGCTGATGGCTGGACTGTTCAGTCTTGGGGATGAAAAGTCTCAATATCCAAATATCTGTACAGTCTTCATTTTACATATGCTATTTGGTTCTCATATACAATGAAGTCTTTCATTACTTGAAGCTTTGCACGAAGAGTACACATCTCATTGCATCTTACGCAACAGATGGCTGGGAAATGTTAAGACAAATCCTGTATGTGTTCTGTTTTGTTAAAACACAGTCAACTACTTAGTATTCAAGTGCAAAAACACTAAAACAGACTGATGCTGAGAAATACAATGCATAATTCAATCACAGAACTACATGAAAAAATTTTTACATAAATTATTACAAAGAAGAATTTCACACAATTCAGTAACATTTTCTATACAACTTCATACATCCTTATTTAACTGAGTATTATCACATTTTATATGGGCACAAAACAGATTTCTGAAGATTATATCCCTCTGCTTCTAGGACTGTCTCTGGACCTAAGAGCAATTCCCAGTATTTCAGTAAGATCTTCATGCATATGTAACAAAAACATGCAAGTATCCACTGAAGCTGGCAACTGTTCTATTTGCTGGAACACTAACTCTGACCGAAAGGCTTAGCTCAGGGAAGTTCAGTGAGAATTCAAGCCACAATTACTATCCTTAATGAAGCAGCTTGTCTAACAACTGTAGCTTAAGAACACACACATCTGTATGCACATACACACCAACACATACATTAAACATCATAATGTATGCTAAACAATGGAAATTTTCTTAAATCCTTTAAACGTAATAGAAAATGATAAATCCATGCTTTACCATTTCTTAAAAATACAGCTTTTTTGAAGTGCTTTAACAAAAAGTTGTGATCCTTTTTATATAGTTAGTAGGCAACAATAATATCAAGCAAGACTAGTTGTACTTTGCAATAACTGATTATATAATTTTTCTTGTTACATGGATCTTTACAATTACCTCCTTTTAATTTCTGTAGTGCTCATGCCAATGGCAAATTAAATACACTGGTAACCAATGAGACTCTCACTTAAAACTGCCTGTAGAATTGTAATTTAAAAAAAAATAAAAATCAGGTGTGCTGTTGAGGTTATATACAAATGCTTATTTGTAACCTATATTTAGATTCATTGACTTACTCTGACTGTGATTTAATCTAGCTGACTCTGCACTGAAATGGATTAAGAGTGCCCACACAGTCTGTTAACACAGCTTATGTGGAGACACTAACCTCCAGCTGAAGGGTAGTAACAGCCAGGAATGTGAGTTTTAAAACCCTCCAGAGGCCTGATAATTATCTGTCTATGCCCCAGTCTCCATCTTTAAAAATGAGGTGCAGCCTTGACTGTAAGCATCACAACATTCTATAACTGATTGTAATTTCTTCAATTAAGAGCTGTAACGAAACATTGGAAATGAGCTTTAGGTGAAAATGAGACATTAATAATTCCTGTATAATTCATGAAGTACATGCACAGATGTGCTTACTAGGTGCCTTAAAAAAAAACATTCCAGATTGTGAATTGTTAGCAAAATATTTGTATAAGAAACAGTACAAACTATGGAAGAGATTTTAATAGCATGTGAAATTATTTTTCTCTATACACAGGTTACATAAATTCTTACTATAATAATTTTAAATCATTCTAAATGCAAATTGATTTGCACTTCAATTTTACAGGCCTGATTTTAAAACACTAAGGTTTGATTCTAAGCTCGTTTCTGTTAATAAGCAGACTTACTCTACTTAACTACATAGTAAAATACTAATAAACCCATTCAGTTTGAAATGCTTACCTTCACCTGACATGGTTGCTTTTGTTGCTGGTGATGCTACTCTTTTCAGACTAGCAGGACTTTCTGAGGAACCAGAATCCATGCTTTAGAAGAAAATAATGGTTATTTAAGAAATTTAAATCTCTTCAGAAAATTTATTATTATATTTAAAAACTAAAACAAAACAAAACCACCAAAATACCAAAAAAAAAAAAAAAAGCCAAACAAAAAAGCACATCATATGCATCCATAAGTAATTCCCTACAATTTAAAAGAAGAAACAGTAAATGCGCAAATTAAATGCACAATGGCCAGGCATGGTTATATTTAGGTGACTGCCTTCAATACACATGTTCCTACACCTCCTTTTCTTCCTCAAGAAAAAAAAAATCTAAAATGATTCTCATTTGTATTATTAATGTTAATGTTGCCTTCACAAAGAACCAGATTTTGATTGTTTCATCCTCCAAGAGCAATGATAAGTGGTGAAGTTTTGAAGTATACCTTTTTATTTTGGGGGAAAGATAAGCTATGACTTACATAGCTGTGATTCATAAAATCCAATCCACTATTTTTTTGGTTGCAAGTCACATAGAATTAAGACCTTAGATGTTTTGTTGGTTATGTAAGGCCCAAGAAGAACTGTGGTCAATTTTCTTATTCCTCCTACAAAAATTTCCAGGGTTGGGAGTCAAAACTGCCCAAAAGAGAGTCACATAAAAAAGACATTTTTACAGATGAGATTCTAAACTTTAAGATTCAAGCATGCAACTCTTCATATTTATCTTTGACAGTATAGAACTACAATGAAAGTAAGTAAAATACCTCGTTGACTTCCTAATGGGGCCTGAAATAAGCTTCACATACGATTTAGGAAACCACCCCTTTTGTCCTTGAACCTCTCCGAACCACCACATATCTTGCTGCTCCAAAACTGTGATGATATCATTTTTGTTGAAATTAAGGTGGTTATCTTTTTTTGCTCTCCAAGGATACAAAGCCTGTGCTTGAAGCCCCTCCACTTTTTCACCCTAACGCAATTTAAAAAAAAAAAAAAAAAAAAAAAAAAGAAGAGAAGTCAGATGAGAGAAGTCAGACGTGCACCACCTTTCACAAATAAAGCTGCTTAAGGAATTATATTCTTATGCTACTTATATAACAACAAAATACATTGTTCAGCAACTGTATAAAGCAAAGTCAGCCAATTAAACTTACAAAGTAATACCTGAAATATTTACAGTCCTCCTACATTTCTATCTGTTAGCACATAATCAGTACAATGCAAGATTACCAGAGGTTTTGCTTAACAAATTAAATCAAGTTTTACAATTAAGACATACATGTAATAAACCTTCATGAAGCTATTTTGGCAGGACTTAAAGTAAACTTTAAGGAAAATTATGCTTTGCGGCAAGTTATTCATTGTACATTCCAACTCTTTTGGCTCTAAGATACTAAGATATTTAGCATTTTTCAGAACACATTAGCTTACAAGAACAGTATGTTGTGAAATTGAGGAAAAGAAAATGCCTAAGCAGATGGACAGAATTCATCTGATGCGAAGCTTTGCCATTGCTATTCCACTTAACTACATAATCCACTTTGGAGTGAAGGTTTTTGTCACATGACTCAGGAAAGCCCCAAGGAACTGACCCAAAACTGGCATTCTGCCAGAACATTAAGGCTGGATCACCAGAGTCTAAAAAAGTTAGCACAAAATAGCAGAACAAAAACTGCTTCATGTTAAATTTTCCATGGATGTTGCAAATGGATTTACGCTATCTGTTCATCACTCCAAAATGGAATAGCTTACCTATCTCAGGGGACTCTGTTATAATACATGGTCAATGATCAGAATTTGCTTTTCAAATGTTTGTGCTGGATCAGAACAGTTCCAACCAATATAGACACTCACCTGACCCAAGACAGGAGAGGGAGATGATCCCGTAACAGTGGCAGGAGTGAAGGCTGATCGCTGCCGCATCTGCCCTGCACTGGGAACAGTCAAAGATGGCTGAGCTGCCCAGGCATCCCAGTTATCAGTCTCTGGCTTCTCACTAGTGTTTGATGGCCACCTGAAGAGAATGACATAATTCCTATCATTTTCAACTGAATAAAAACACTGATGCAGGAAAAAAATTTCTACATTCCAGGTTAATTTATTTTAACTGAATATTCCATAAGCATCATAACTCTCAGGTGGAAGCAGTGCAAACACAGGCTAACAATTAAGTTTATCTTAAAAAGGCAATCTCTAAATGGAGTTGTTTGCCCTTGCAACTTAAGGTTAGCTGTTCCTGTAATTTACTTTCATTTCTTAGCTGTGCCCCAATACAACAGAAGTAGTGCAGTATATATTATACACATTTGAAAGGGCTAATGTAAAAAAATAATTATTCTCTTCAAAACTGGTTTGAAACCTTCACACTTGCATGCCACTGACATCTGACATCCCTTTCCCTTATATATCTTTTTGCTGCTTCTCATTCAAATCCTTACCTTTTTAATTTTGCTTAAAATTAATTCCTACCGATTTCTTTCAACTCTTTAGAGTTTTATGCAACTTCTTAATCATTTTTTTGTTATACCTTGTCCTTTAAAATGTCTACTAAATATCATAATCCACAACTCTGCCTCCAGATACCCACTTAAATGAACAAAATCCCCTGAACTGTAGGAGTGTAAACAAAGCACCTGTCTTAAACAATGCACCTATCTTAAACACACAAGTTGCCCTTGCATATTGCTTGTGCTATTGGTTGGAGTAATCAATTGCTGTCCACCTAGATTGTAAGTGCCCAAAGGCCACAACCATCCCTAACCCTTATATTATGTCAAGGACAGTATTATTAGTATAAATGCCCTGGGATTCACTTTGTATTGAAACCGAGTATTAATTTTTATGAAAAGCCTGAAAGTATGCATTATCCACCTAGGGTAGAAACAGCTTTGTCAAAAGTATGATTTATTGAAACAAAAAAATCCAGTATGTGTCAGACATCTCCAGGAAGCTCAAGATTTAGTCTTATTCTTCCTCCTCAGAAAAATGACTGTAGTAAACCAGAAGTTTAAATAACTGGAAAAGCTACTGCGACCTAGTTGATGAAAATTTTGAAAAAGAACCTATGTTCTTCATGGTGTTGGTCGAGGAGAAAATGAACACGAGCCGGCTTCAGTGTGCACTCGCAGCCCAGAAAGCCAACTGTATCCTGGGCTGCATCAAAAAGAACGTGACCAGCAGGTCGAAGGAAGTGATCCTACCCCTCTGCTCTCATGAGACCTCACTTGGAGTACTGTATACAGTTCTGGTGCCCTCAACATAAAAAGGACATGGAGCTGTTGGAATAAGTCCAGAGGAGGGCCACGAGGATGATCAGGGGACTGGAGCACCTCCCGTATGAAGACAGGCTGAGAAAGTTGGGGCTGTTCAGCCTGGAGAAGAGAAGGCTGCCTGGAGACCTCAGCAGCCTTCCAACATCTGAAGGATGCTGGGGAGGGACTATTCGTTAGGGACTGTAGTGATAGGACAAGGGGTAATGGGTTAAAACTTAAACAGGGGAAGTTTTGATTGGATATAAGGAGGAAGTTCTTTATTGTAAGGATGGTGAGCCACTGGAATGGGTTGCCCAGGGAAGCTGTGAATGCTCCATCCCTGGCAGTGTTCAAGCCCAGGTTGGACAGAGCCTTGTGTGACATGGTTTAGTGCAAAGTGTCCCTGCCCATGGCAGGGGGTTGGAACTGAATGATCTTAAAGTCCTTTCCAACCCTAACTATTCTATGATTCTATGTACTGTAATATTGCACAAATATTTTTAGATATTTAATTTATAAAGATGTTACATGATCAAAGGATAAGACAATTACTTACCCAACCCCATTTACATAGGTGTTGATAATACTGTACACAGCATTAAGTTAACAAGATATCTAGGGATAAGCACATGTTCTACTTGCATCAGTCTTACTAATGTTGCAATAAGGAATTAATAAGTCCTCTTTTCATATTAACTTTGTCATTATCTTATTTTGCATAATGCAAGTTGGAAAGCTTCAATAAGGATTAGTGTCAAGTAATTTTAACTAAATTTAAGAGAAGGAAGGTGAACACCTTGGAATTCCCACCATGTCACCATCCTCATTTGTGATGTGCCCTTCTGCATTGCTCAGGCAAATATGATGGAAGCATGGTTAAAGTTCCACAAGGCCGCGATCTTAACTATTTACTATGGAAAAAATATTTTCCTTCAAACAAGCAATTTTTATTTTGCAATCTTGATACTCTGTGTTAAATGGCACCACAGTCAAATCAATTAAAAAGGACTCCAGCACATTTAAGGTAACAATCGCTACCCAAACATACGTTGAACTGAAGTCTGCCCAGTTATTGGTAGTTGTAGTACACTCTGTAGAAGCAGGAGTTCCTATTGACGTAGTGGTTTCATGCACAGAAACTTTAGGTGCAGCAGTTGCATCAACTGCTGGCTTTACAGAAGCTGGAACTTCATTTTCAGGTATTTTCTCTGCATAGTTTGCAGGGAACCATCCAGTTTTCCCCTTCAGTTCTCCACCAAGCCACCCGGGTTCTCCTGTTTGGCTTTCATCCACCTGTAGATGCATTAAGTTAGAAAGTTAAGAAACATCACATACAAATGGAATTTTTCCTTTAAGCAATCCATTTCACCCACAGCAATTACCTTTCTCTAGTTACAGAGGCATGACACCTTCATTACAAATGTAAGTTCCACCTAGGTAGAATTTTCTTGTTGTTATTTAATTTACTTTCGGAGAAGTATGTTGACAGCTATTTCTTCTATGGTATCTTAATAGATAAGGGAAAATTTGGCAATGCAATACTGCTTCGCAATTTATTTATTTAATTTTTATTTTCCTTTTTTTCCCCCAAGCCAAAAATCAAAAGGATTTCCTACTGATGAGGTAAAAATGAGTTTTACTTCAGTTCTGATGCATAAGCCAAGCATGGGTTTTTAAATAGTTGCCTGAAAGTCTGTCACAGTACAGCAGACCTAGGAGAACTGAGTTCTAGAAAAATCCCTGAAATACTGGTATTTCTGGTTTAACTAACACAAAACATAGTTTTTAACAAGTTTGCCTAGATTCTCTCTTGCAGAAAATACAATGAAACCCACAGTATATTAAAAACAACATCCATTGAACAATTCAAAATAATGTATTTATACAAAACAATTCCATGGTTAAGTTTTCATATGTAAATTTGCAGGCCTTTGTTCTTTCCCCTCACTCTGATATCTTTGCCAAGCCACAAAGGACACAATGAAATGGGGCTAGTTTTGCAGCTGTATTTTAATTCCTAGTTATTATTATATTCATGTTAAGCTACAACGTTGCAAACTTCACACTTTTCTGTTTTCTTAAACATTAAATATATTTTTTTTCTCCATGCTCTACTGTTGGACTATTTATTGTCTTAGTCTGTTATTTCACCAGAAGTGATCAGTTTAAATACTGTGAGCTGCAGCTAAACATATTCAGCAAGAATTGCAGAAGAAAAGTAATTCACCATTGCTATCCCATCCCTGCTGAATTGATAGGGTGGCTAAATACTTGCAAGGCAAGGCCAGCTGCAGAAACTTTTTAGAAGAAAAAAGTATTCAATAATAATTTTGGTAAATTAAGTGTTCTAGCTATCTAACCTCTTTGACAGGTCAAAAGAATCTCAGTTTTCAAGCAAACCCATATATGTGAGTAGGGTTTGCACCTCTGATACGTAAATAACACCTACTTTGTACAGTAACCTGCTGTACTGCAGACTCCCCAGCAGTAATCAAGTCAGCTGTAAAACCAGGCCAGTAATGAAATCAGATGACCAACCCTACACAATGGCTGGTCTTGGGCAAGAATTTCTCTCATCAGTTTAGGCAACTAGCAATTGGTATTTCAAAATACATGGGTTTTAAACTACAGAGTAACTCAAGAGTTGGCACTGGCAGCTAACACAGAAGTCAGAGATGCTTAAATTTGTATTTCTCAGTCACCTGACACTACTTCCTAAAAATCTATTTTCAGTGTGAGGGATCTGTTGATAACAGAATGCTTCATGAGCTCAGGAATAAGAAATAGTATATTTTTCAGTCAAAGCAGTTTTCAGTATAGTACATGATATGAAAATAGCATATAGTAGTGGCTCAAGCCAGATGCTTCTACAGTTGGAAACACACCTACAAATTCACTCTATCAATTTTAACAAAATATAACCTCATCAGCTGCTTATTTAGAGAAGAAAAAAAAAATAGTGGCAAAAAAATTATTTTGTAGCAATGATGCAGACTAGTCACTCTAGACCGAAGGCGGGACCATTCTTTTGCCTAGACATGACTGAAACTGAAGCAGAAAATCTTTTGCCTCTGATTGTCCCTGGACTACTCATTTGAGCTGCTGACAGACTGCTTTGCCTTCAGTCAGTCGTTGTCTCTTTGTTTCCTATTGTAATTTGTATCCCACACCCCTTTTCTGGTGCAAAACAATCCATTATTTCTGCTTTTTGTTGGGTCCATCTTCTGTCTTAGTCCTTTTTAACTCAAAGCAAACCCAGAAATAAATGGGCTACATGCATGACTGGTTCAGTGTGGTTTTACTGCAGTGCAGAGCAAGATTTCCAGTGCAGCACTGAACAGGACTGTTAAAGCAGCAGTATGAGTGATGAAAGGTCACAGCAGAGGGTGAATCTTGTGAGAGAGGGAGAAATGGATTAACAGCACCTGATGACAAACTGAACAATGTAAACAGTAATAACAGTCACATAGTTTCTACTGTCATTTAATTGGTGGTAACTTTTTGCAGGTAGCAACTAGAATCACTAACATACAATAAAATTAGGACTGAAAAGCCAAACATCTGTTATTGTGGTGCTTGAAATTAAGCTTTGAAACTGCTGTTTCAGATAGAAATGCTTTGTACAAGCAGAGAAAAAAAAAAAAAATCTACAACCAATTTAATGTCTCCTTAGAAGACAGTTTCAAGTTAAAATAATTCATAAAACAGCCTATTAGGATACTCAAATTTATGCTTATTTGATCCAATTAAGTTTTCTATGTACACTCCTAAAAAAGGCACTTTGAAGGATCATTTTAACTCTATAAAAACTCTGGTTTCTCAGTCATTCATATAAATTATAGTTTGCATCTGTTTCTGTAGTACAGTACAGGAATGTTGCAGAAATACCTTTGCACCTTTTTAGAATTCATTTGTTCTAATTTCCTAATATGTTTACATCCACTATCCCCAAGTCCCTATGACAAACTATCCCAATTTATCTGGGATAGCCCAGCTTGGACAGGGCTTTGAGCAACCCTGTCTAGTGGAAGGTGTCCTTGCCTATGGCAGGGGGGTGGAACTAGATGAGCTTTAAGATCCCTTCCAACTCAAACCATACTGCGATTCTATGATTTTTAAAAATATTCGTTTAACCCCAAAACATAACTAGACTACAAATGTACATCTGAATAGTGAATTATAGCATATGGTTTTATTTTTTATTTATTCAACCATACTTCGAGCCACAGCTTACAACCACTTAGTTTCAGCAACTGAAAACAAGTGACAGGAATAACAGCAACACAACTCTCAGCAGAAAAAGCAATAGGTCCTCTGTCAACAGAAGGGCTGGCTTTGCAGTGGCCTACTCATCTTGAGCTATCTCATGTATCACCAGCGGTACATGCACACTGTACGAGAAGCCCTGTTTTATGGTAGATATTCACTCTAGCTACAAAGCCAAACTCTAATACTCACACAAAAAGTATTTAATGAAAGCTAAACTGATTATCATCTTCTGTTTTGTTCAACTATCTATTCATTAAATGTCCAATTTAATTGTATTCCCCTTTCAGGCTTCTGATCTAGGTATTTTGAGACTAGTGGAACTCCTGTTAAAATATTGAATATAAACTCTACAAGTCAGAGGCCATATGCTGGATCTAACACAACAAAGTTGTCTGCGTGTCTAAACCAAAGAGCTTTCATTCTAACTCTCACAATCACAACTAACTAACTAACAACTAACAACTAACACAACTGATGAGAAACTATAATTTTGAAGTTGGTTTAGACTTTCCATGGAAGCTTCTTGATGAACTTCCTGTTTAACTTACATTCTTCTGCTACCAGAGCCACTACAGTTCAGTAATTCAATAACTCACCTATATTTCATTGAATTATGCTTGATTTATTTAAAGAAGGTATATTATATAAAATATTATCAGCAACAAAAGAATCCATTAGTTTCCTTCAGACTGGAGCCTAACAGCATCAAATGCCAGCAGGACTTTGTAAGAGAGCTATCCAAAAGCAATTCCATATGTTGTGTGTGTGTATATATATATATATATTCATACACATACTAGAAACTTAACTTTTTGAACAGACAGAGCCCTGAAAAAGGAATGGTTTTTTTGGTTCAGAATATTTGTTCCCAGACAAAAGATGGGTTAAATTATAATTAGGATTATAAATCAATCTAGTTTACAGCAAAAGAAATTTCAAGTACATAGAAAGGCAAGACGCAGAGAAAGCAGAAATCCAAGTTGAGAAAATAAAGAATCCTGTAATTAAAAAGCAGAAGAATTAATTAAAAAAATAAATATACAGTCCACAACCCATGCCTTCTCCAAACAGTTACACAGGACACATCACTACCATAGATAATTAATACGTGTACTGGAAAGTCAGGCAGAAGAAAGCCCTCATCAAATTTGCAAATACTTTGCCTTTCAGAATAAGCCCTCATCTCCCTCATTTCCACCAAAACAGGTCTCAAGATTCATACACAGTGTAAAAGTGCATTACACTTGTAAAAACTATTTACAAGCTATACATCGATTAAAGCCACAAGTCATTCTGACATAATGAATTCTGAAGTCCTAGTTACATCCAGGATTTAGGCCTGGTTCCCATGTGCATGGTCAATGGATCTGGGCTGCAGCTGGGCTCTCTGCTCATGGCAATTATAGTTTCAATATTATCTTTTGTACAACTATAATGATTACAGGACATGACTGCACAAGCCTGCACACACAAAGCCATTTATAAGTATTAGAATGGTGAAGTGCTAAATTTGCTTATGTTAGAACACAGTTATCCTAAACAATGCTTATTTTGTTGCACACAGTAAACTCCTAAATATATACATCAGCTTAACTACAGAGTTGCATTTATGTCACAGATTAGACACACTTTAACATGTAAGCTTGTAAATGATTATTTTCCAAAAAACGTAACCAACTCAAACCTTTCAGCACCACAGGACATGACAAACACTTAAGGACAGGGAATAACCTAGGAGTCCCAATGCCCATTATCAAAAGTAAGTTCTGGCCCATTGCACTTAAATTACTTTTGACAATCTGAGCTAGTTTGTTAATTTTACCCTAGGTGAATTCAAAAACAAGTAAACTACACGGCAACAAAAATCTGTATTTATGAGAATGAATAAATTGCATAGACTTCCTAATAGTCATTTAGCACACTTACCCATTCCCTTTTAACCTCCATCAGGAAAGCAATGATTTAAAGCAAGGCAGAATTATAACACATTTCACAAAAGTGTCTTATATTAACTTTTCTAAGAGTAGCCCATTTAAGCAATAACTACAGAGCAGGAGATATAAGTCCCACAAGAATCAGTCGTCACGTTTAATTATTGTCAAAAGTAAGTTAAATAAAGAAAATTGAGAGTAGTTACCCTAGTTCTGTAGAGCAAGCTAAAATAAAGTCCAAAAATAACAAACAAAAAGATTCAGATTACCTTAGATTCTCTAAAATGTGCGAAATGCTCCTTAAAAAGGATACATTTTTGGCAAGATATGTCATTTACCTGCAAGTCTACTTACTACCAGTGATTGCTCTTCCTCAAGGAAAAAACAGAATACTTACATGCCTAGGCTACAATCTGTTTCCCAAGATAGCAAGACAACATAACATTTTTTAATAGCCTAATTAGACCCATGTACCTGCATCCTCTCTCATTTAACAGCTGACTGACCAATACTATTACTTGATGCAGAACAACAACCAACACATTGCAGTGTTATTTAGAATGAATGGCATTGGGTCTCTTCCCGAGTCATTCAGTAGCACTACTAATCCAGGATTTGCCTTTTATTTTCTAAAGCAGATTCTAACATCACAAACCCAACGATTAAAATAAAAAGGCTGAGATGAAGGCTCAGCTCCCCAGAATACACACATTAAAAAAAAATAAAAATAGTTACCATTAAAACTTATGAGAGTCTACAAAGTGTATTTTCTCCCAAGTCAATTTTTTCTGAACTGTGCCAAAATGCAATAGCTCCTAACATCTATTCTGTTGGGTAGACACTATAATGAAAATAATTTCCCACTGATAATTATATTATCAGTGAATAAGGTATCATTTAATAGTTAAACTAGAAATTTTCATTATGCATATATGTATGCTAAGATCATACTCATGATTTATTAATATTAATATATACATTCAGTAACTGCAGTCATTAACACCAGAACTGCTGGTCATGTCCCTGTATATCAACAGCTACTTATAAAAAGGAAAAGAAATTATTCTGTATCAACACACCTGCAACCAAATTTTTAGGTTTTGAAGTTTCCATTTTTAGAAATGTGATTTTATTTACTGTATATGCTCTTTAAAATAAATTTAAAGGCATCTCATAAGAGCTAAGTAGATGAAAAAAAAAAGTAAATTATCATACAAACAATTCCAAGTTACAATTATAATAGATCATTACATCAAATGTTATCACCAAGAGTTGTACAAAAATTTCCAGTATTGCCAAAGAAGTATCGCTACCATACAAAGACTAGGTTAACATTTATGTGACCACTAAGAAGTGTGGCCAGCTTCTGGTTTTGCATAACTATTTCACACAGTATTACACTGGACATTGCATTCGCTTAATAAAGGCAATTTTCCAAATTAGAAATATTACACTGCCCTTGTCCTATTCTTATAAGAAGGTAGATGTCTTATTAGAAACATACTTTATCAAAGCCAGTTTTTGATTTCCACACATAATAGCAACTTTTTCAATAGAAAATAACAGTAACTTTGTTTCTTAGGTACCTTGGAAGACAAGAAACCTCTCACTGAGATAACTTCTGTATAGGAACATTTTTAAACCCATTGACAGACACACACAGCTCAGCATGCTGAAACTGATACGATATACTCATAGATTGTTTAAACATTACAATTACAATGAACTGTAAGAAGCTATCCATTATTATAGTAGGGTTACTTGTCATATCTCATTATTTCAGTATTCACTGAAATATTTTTCTCAACTCTGTAAAATATCTTGCCATAGATGTCATTTCAATCACACATGCACAAAAGCTTAAGTAATTGTACCAAATAATATCACAACCCCTTCTTACCATGACTATGTCGCCAGGCTGAATACTGATTTCATCGTGGCTTCTTGATTCAAAAGGATACAGTGCTCTATAATACACTATTTTTACATCCTCCTGAGCAGAAATGGTTAGAGGAGCTTTTTCTGAGCGAAGGAAAAAAATGCACAAAGAAAAAAAAAAAACAAACTTAAATATTTGAAAAATTAGGTGAAAGTGGAGACAAAAATTAACAAACTTTACTTTGTCTGTAGGAAGCACATTATCCCTCTTTTACACAAGGGAAAATATGAAAACAAATAATTTAAAATACAACTTTTACTATTTTCTAAAGATCAGGTAAAATATTGCTGTATTTTAACTTTTATGATATATACAGCTATTTTCAGAGAAAGAGTGGTGTACTTCTGACACAAAATATATGACTTCTCAAATGCTTCAGTGATTTTGTAGTTAAATCTGATCAGCCATGAGTTCAATTCAAACAGTGATGTTCTTGCATTTATCAATGGTAACCCAAATACTTTCAGAGCCTGCTTGTGTAGCAGCTTCATTTGCAGCCTGACTATGCTTCCAAGAAAAATGTTTCAAAATGTCCTCATACAGATTGCCTGGAAAGAGGACACTTATAGATGGTGTTTTCAGGGGAAAAAAAAAAAAAAAAAAGAAAAATTACTTGCTAAAGATGCATCATTAGAAAAAGAAGAATACAGAAACCCTTCAAAGAGCTAAATTGCTCTTGTATAATGCACTTCCTGTTTTGCCTATTTGGTCATAAGAGTGCCCTCTGCTACTCTGCACAAATAAAACCTAGCAAGAAGACATATTACATTGACAATTCTAGATTTGGGATAAAAGACAAAAGGCAATTTTCCCTTTATGCAATATTTTATCAAACATTTAAACAAAGATCACATTTCCAGTAAGTTCTTTAGTGTATGTATCAAAGCCACTTAAGGGGGAGCCCTGATTCCCAATACAGGCAAAAGTTAGGTTAGAATGAAGAGAAAGAGCTCTTAGCTGACAGTGACTGTGTGCACAGCAAACAAACAAACAAACAAAAAGAACTGTAAAGAAAAATACAGAAATAATTTTTGACATATTGCATCAAGATCTTACAACAATTTTAGCCAAGATTCTCCCTTCAGCTGGCATTGAGTGTCATCAACTGTGCTTCACACTCTGCTAAAAATTAGCCCTTTAGGAAGAATAGTGAAGCCTAAAAGAACAACTTCTTGGCGTCTAGAACTTAATCTATACATGATCTGCTTTAATAAGGCTAGTAATCCAATCCTGAACCACAACATTCTTCTGTATGAAATGGGAAGACAAAACAGAAAAGAATTGTTCAAGAGGCATATGCAACATCATTTCTTGAATTTTTTATTCTACCTGTGTTTGACCAAGGAGCCTGGACAGCTGGCTTGACTGGCTCTTGATGTGGTTGGAAAAGCTTGCTCAGTTTCTCTTGCATTTCCTGTTTCCCCTTATCGTCACTTTCTTTCTTCTTGGTTATTTCTTCCCTTTTTTGCTTTTCATCTTCTTGAAATTTTTTTTGCCACTGAAGTTCTTCTTCTGGTTGCACTCGATCAAGCCGCTGTTTATCCCGTTCCTGGATTCGTCTGTTGGACAATTAAGGTGGGTTTTTTTAAGCAAGTCAAACAAAAGACCATAAAAGTTAGTTGTCCTTTCTTGTGATCTATAGAATAAAGTGTACTCTTTATGGCTTTTGCATACCCTGTAAGAGCTGTTAATTTTATTGTGGTGAGTTATCAACCACTTGACATCATCTTCTTACACAATGACTCCTAAAGAACAAAGGAGAAATATCCAGAAAGATTTGCTATGACTCCATATGTATTCATAGAGAAAAAGCTGTGACTCTCAGACAACTGAGAGAACACAGTTTCATGCAACCAGCTACTAAGTGCAGGCCTCTATTACCTTGAGTTGCTTTGTCTTTGCATTAAAAAAACTACCTTTAATACAATTTTTTAATTTGCGTACAAATTCTGTTACCTTTACAATACAATTCCACAGAACTCTAAAAGAGGTACAGAGCAACCTGAGCATACAGAAATGATAAACTAGTTACGCTTTGGAGCTAAATGTAAGATGAGGAAAAAGCATTCAATGCTATTTTTTCTTGCTGGAGTTTTTAGCGATCTGTGAATGCTAAACTTCACCTTCTTTATTGAGGCTGTGATCTCTTCTCCTCTATAGTGACATGAAAATAAATATACCTACCTGTGTTTTTCTAACTGTATGAAACTTTACACAGGTATCTTAGAACACTCTTAGTCAGCTCACAGTGTTCTGAAAATTATAAGCTTGGTAACAATTTAGTATCTTACACGTTCAGTCCCCGTTTCAGCTTGGGGACTGAACAATATTAGTGTAGCCTCTTTTCATCATTTTCCATGGGATTCATAAACCCTATGCAGTTTTTTTAAGTGATGAACCATATGGAGAAAGGAAGAAGCAGGGGAACAGAGGAGTAGAGAGAAGTAGAAACTTCCCTTGGCTGAAGAAACAAAACTCCTTGGCATCCAAGAACCCAGACATATGTCCTTCAGCTCCATGTAGCTCTAAGGCTGCTTTTGAAAAGTACTTCTTGAGCAGTCTAATTCAAGCAATCTGAGTATATCAGCATTGCAAGTTACCATTTTCAATTGCCCCACAATTCCTTTTATTTAATTTAGGCCTGTAGATACCCGCTACAGCTACTGCCAGACATTCAAAATTAACCGTTACCATAAAGTTTTCCCTGAAATCCAATAAGCCGCAAATTATACACTTCAATTTTAATCTGCTCAGCACTGACTTCAGCTCTAAAACATAAAAAGAGTAGGAATATAAAATAAGCTGGTTCTGCTTATTTTCTCAAAGCTGCAAAGTTCCCTAAGTAAGACTCAAAATAGCAAAATCAGGAAAAAAAAAACCAAACAACAAAAAAACAACAAACAAAAACAACCAACCATACAAAACCCAACCAACCAACCAGTTATCAGAAAATATGTCCATCCGGATCTTTCTGTTGAGGAGCAAAGAGTAAGAATATCTGCAAGCATCACACAGCACTCTTGCAGAACTATTCAATTACACATTCCCAGCTGTGAAAGCTAACAAGTCCTTCCCCTCCAACAGAGGACAAAACAACAGACAAAAAATAATAAATATTCTCTGCTAGAAACAATCTGCACCAGTAAAGATAACTCTAAAAAGCTGTAGCAGATGACCTATTTCACTTTCATAGCTCCTTCCTATTCACAGAATCAGTGCCAAAGGCATGAAAACAAGCTGGTCATTACAGACTTGTCCTGCTACATAGAACATCATGAACCAAGAATAACATGAATTCCTGGCCAGAAACTGTGTGGAAAAAAAAAAATTCCTTAAGGGGAAAAATCCACTTTTCAAACAGTAGGTTGGCCTCAGAGGGCAAAAATCTCATCTCTATCAATGTAAGTTTTGAGTTAAAAATAACTTCTGAAAGACATCAAGGTACCTGTTGAAGTAACTGCTTAAGATGACAGCTAACTTACAAGCTCAAAAAAGAAAATCTTTGTTTCTCAATGAAATTGCCTATACTATTTCAATATGCCACATCAGTATGCCACAAGTAGAACTGAAGACACCAGTATGAAGGAGATCACTTCCTCCCCTATGAAACACTGCCATGCTTTTCTCCCTTCAATGCAAAGTTGTTTAACAAGGTAATAAATCCACTGTTCTGACAACCCCTTATTTTAATTGCTCTATTTGTCCTTTATATGTTCATTTGCGAAGTATTCAGAGCCAGTTACTCAATGGCTTTGTTGCTGCACTGAAGCTGGACCACATAGGCATACAGAGCTCAACTTTCTTTTGACTTGCGTGGCGTCTTACCTAGTGAGTTTATTTAGATGGGCTTTAAATGGGAAATTGAGTTTTTAATTATGTTTCCAGTAGAGCAATTAAATCTTCCCACACCTATAACCCAAGTTTGCTCTAACTGCTGGAGTGAGAAGAGCAGACAAAAAAAAAAAAAAAATGTCTCTTGGGAGGACAGTGGGTATGTGTAATTTCTTTTTTCCTTCCATAGCAGCTGCAGAATTTTTTTCTTTGATTGTTATGGAAGCTAGTATTATGAGTTAAAGACAGGGAAGGGAATAGGAAGAGACACAGAAGCTAAAGAAACACAAGCATAGGTGTGAGTGCCACAACTTGGGGTTAGGAATAGAAAATCTGATATTCTGCTCTTTTCCTTGCTTCAAGACCCCTCACGTGTGAATTATTGTGGAATACAACCTGTTATCTGGGATTTACAAATACTTGCTTTCACTCTATTAGTTTCCTTTTTTCTCCCAACAATTGCATTATACAGCTCAGGCAATTCTCATCCCAAACATTCGTTTTAGTTCTGAACCATATATTATTCCCACAATCGTACAAGTCTCCATGGAATTAGCCTTAAAACAATTAAGGCCAATTAGCTATAAGAGGTCTTCAAAAAGACCTCTACCATCCCCAAATATGTATGTCTGTATCTTTATTTGCTCAATTTATGTGCATAATGCAAAAAATTGTTAAGACAGTATAAAGTGATTGCAGTTATCATTAAGCCAAAGGTTAAAGTGCACATAATGATGACTTTAGATTATTCTTTCTTCCTTTGCTTTCACTACAGCTATTAAATAGGGGGCGCACTGCCATAATCATTATGATTTGCAAGTTATGAGTATTAACCATTTACCTTACTCATCTCTGTGCCTAGTGGAAATCAGTAAGACTGGCAGACTGCTCATTATCACCAATTACAATTACTTAGAAGCTTGAATATTTGGGCAGCATGAAGTTTTGCATTACCAATAATGTCTAATAATGCTCAGATAGCATGAAAAGTCAGAGGTTAAGTTTTCCATGACAGAGTTTTTCCCTTTTTGAACTTTGTTTTTTAAATTTCAATTTTTCTGGAAAGAAACAGAGTATTTTATTCAGTATTCTGACACAGAATATTTCTTGTTTTTCTATACTTCCAGTATCTCAGCAGCCTTCTTGTTTTCAAGGAAAGGCTCCATCATACTGACCATATTTTGTGAAGTTATTTCTTCATGACGGAAAGCTGCTTTTTTAGAAAGGTTGCTATTTCTGAAATAGATTTTTAAGATTTTTAAAGACATCAGTTTTATGGAAATATTTAAGAATTATCTAAAGCTAATTGCTTTCTGTGTATAAGATTTCTGTTTGAAGATAAGGTTTTCACTGAGAACTTGCTTTGGTTTTGCCTGAAATGTGAAAATTAACTTGACTCACCATGCAGCAACACAGGCCATCAATTCACTTTAGGTCACACTCCATGTAATGCTATAACCAATAATTTAAGAGCTCTTCTTCCCACGCCTTTGTTTTCATCTCTTGACCAACATCTGTCTATATTAAGACTATAAAACCCCCATAATTGCTAAAAATTAAACAGCTACTGATAAATGATGTCAGAATCGAATTGTATAAAACAAATTTCCCAGGTTTGTAGCAGAAAAACATTTGCTCTGTGTTTTATGTCATTAGACTGTTTAAGAACCTTTCTAGGCACAGAAGTACACTACACATTTAAGTAACACTGCTGAAACCTGTATGCATCATCGACAGTCACAGACAGATGCAGAAGCTCAACTCGACAGCACATTTCTCATTCAAGGATTAATCAAGAGATCCTCTGAGTTTTAAAAGGGATCATCTGCACTGAAATGAAACTTGGCCCAGGCTTTGGGTACTCTTGCCTTTTAGTGATATATTATTTCAGATTGGATTATGCTCCTTGGAATAGAGTTTATTTATTTGTTTGCAAAATGCTTTGCACTTTAACACACAGCTTAAATTAGAGCAGTTACCTTTGAGCTTCTTTTTGCTTTTCCAGTTCCACTGTTTTCCTTTCTTGTTCCTTCTGTTTCAGCCTCTCAGCTTCCAAGTTCTTTTGCTTTTGTAGTTGCTGTTTGTTATGTATTTCTCTCAGCTCCTAGAGAAAAAAGTAAAATACATGTAAACACATACTATGTGAATCATAACTAATGGCCCCATATATTTAATTGTGAAGTAACAAAACTTGCAAATAGTTGGTATCTCTGTTCAAATTTATGAGGATTGCCAAATGCACTGGCAGACATTTAAGGTAGATTCAAAGGACTATAAACTACTTACTGTTTTCCTATATTATCCATGTAACCTGAGATGTTAAAGGATTAATAAAAAAGAAAACCTTTTTAAAATGGGAATCTAAAAAATTAACAAAAGTTTGATGAAGCTTTATCTAAAAAATCACTTACGATTTATTTTGTTTGCTGGTTTGTTCAATTTATTTATTAAATTCCATAAAAAAACCCTGCCTTCTGAGCTGCTCATAATAGCAACTGTTTCAGTTGCTATTGATTTTGATTTTCAGTGTTTCATTCTGAAATTAATTATGATTTACTGAAGAAACTTCATGATTGTTTTATATAATATATATATACAATATTGTTTTATATATTTGCCAGGGGAGGTTTAGGTTGGATAGAGCCTTGGGCATCAAGATACAGTGCAAGGTGTCCCTGTGCCTCTGGGGTGTTGGAACTAGATGATCTTAAGGCCCTTTCTAACCCTGACCATTCTATGATATTAGGAAAAATTTCGTCACCAGAAGGGTGCTGAGGTATTGGAACAAGCTTCCCAGGGAAGTGGTAGAGTTACTATCCCTGGAAGTATTCAAAAATCATGTAGACAAGGCCCTTAGGGACATGCTTTCATGGTGGACCTGGCAGTGCTGGGGCTACGCTTGGACTTCATGATCTTAAAGGTCTTTTCCAACCTAGCTGATTCTATGCTTCTACACCTAGGAGACTGAATTCTTTAAGCAATATCTTTGGAATGAATCATGGCACAGAGAGTATTCATCCATATACAAGTCAGTTTTCTTCTAATTAACTGGAAAGATGTTGCCTGAAACATTTAGAAAATAACTAACAATAAAACCATCACATTTTCCTCAAGATTTGTTTTCTGCATTAACACCTATTAACACAAATACAAGTTTTATCTGGAATCATTTTGCATACCTAGAATTTTGTGTCTGAATTCCTCAGTAACACCAAGGGAAAAAAAGGACAATTTTACCTATGACAACTAAATTTTTCCATTGAAAATAAAATTTCACTTTAGAAAAATGGTATGTTTTAATGAAAATGTAGTACAGACAAAAATATGCAGAAAAAGTCTGCAGGAGGAAATGCTTTCTAAACCTTTATCTTAATAGTGTCCACTTTTATATGTTATGAACTTAAGTCATGCAAGTTTGTTTCATTCTTGTACCCATAAAAGGTTGAAAAGGACAACTTTGACAAGTTTTCTGATAACTAACTTTGTATAGTTTTTCAGAAATTTACAAACTAAAAATTAGCCAAATGAAGACTATGCTCATGCACTGACCGCAATGTAGACAGTTGTGTAAGAGAAAATAAATGATAATTAAAAAAAAAAAAAACCAACCCAAACCTGAATATGAAAGTGATTCAAAGGGCCAAAATTAGGAAAGTTTCTGTAAGTTAATTTCACAACATTGACAATAACTTCTTAGCTATAGTTTCACAAAAGTAGAAAATTAATATCCATTTGTTTACAAACTGCACTTGCACTGTGTCTAAAAGTTTTAGTTAGTGAAAATAATACATGCATTAGTGCTGAACAACTGCACACTGCTGTGTGCATCGAATTTTAAGACATCAGAAGAACTATGTCACGAAGAGCAGCAGCACATGATCTTTGCAAGTTATTAAAACCACTTCGGATGTAAGGATAAAAGGCAAAAAAAAAAAACCAACTTAAGTTGAATCTCATGTCCTGGATCTTAGTCTCATTTTATTTATGATCCTCAACTTTAAATTCAATGAAAACTGAATTCAAAATCATTAACGAGATAATCAGTTCTAATGCAAGTTTTAATTAAGACTCTGCTAGGGCCATGAAACTCACTGAAACACAGGGGTAACTTGGGCAATACCATATTTTATGAGCATCAGGGATTATTTGCCTCCCTGATGAACATCTTGGCTCTCAAGTAATTTGGCTTCCCTCTAAAGCACTTGGAAGCAGTGTATGTGGCAGACACTTAAGGTATCTCTGTTTCCCATATGCCTTCTTGCTTAGGGTGTAG